>JAUCNO010001819.1:5652790-5680916 GCA_032353835.1 Enteromius viviparus
CCTCTACTATACCCTCTTGGGATCTCTCTCTTGTGCTCAGAGCATTGAGAGAGGATCCCTTTGAGCCTTTGCCAGCAAGTCAAGTTGAGGTTTTTATCAATGAAAACGCTCCTCCTGCTCGCATTAGCCTCCATCAAGAGGGTAGGGGACCTGCAGGCATATTCGGTCGACGATTCGTGCTTAGAGTTTGTGCCCAAGGATTCTCAGGTGACGCTGAGACCATGGCCCGGCTATGTGCCCAAGGTTCCACTCCCTTCAGAGATCAGGTAGTAAACCTCCAAGCGCTGCCCTCGGAGGAGGCAGACCCAAACTTACTGTTGCTGTGTCCCGTCCGGGCATTACGGTGTTACGTAGATCGGACATAGAACTTCAGGACCTCAGACCAGCTCTTCGTTTATCACGGAGGTCGGCAGAAGGGGAATGCCGTCTCTAAGCAGAGGATGGCCCACTGGATAGTGGACGCCATCACCCTGACATTCCAGGCTCAGGGTGCACCCTGGAAGCGCTCTAGGGACCTGATGTTATGGTTATAGGTTACCCAAGCTTCACAACTATAAAGGAGGGGAGTGATACAGACTGCCCGATAGAAGTTTGTAGAAGTTTGAAGATTCTTATTGTAAAAGACTCTACAGCAAAGTCTCACAAAGGCAGCTGATGCCTGTTTAATACGGTTTTAAATTTCGTTTTCAATATCACAGTCCTCGGCTAGAAAATTCCTCCATATATTTAATAGATGGCACTACTAAAAGCTGTTCGTCCCCAACAGTGAAGGCAGGTATTTTAGGTGGAAAATTAGTAATCCATTGAAAGAGCACTTCTGTCTTGGTAGTGTTGACAGTCAGCCCCATCCTGCTGTATGCCTTAACTGCCACAGCAAGAACAGTTTGAAGTTGCTCTGGAGTGTGGGCCACAAAAGCACAGTCATCTGCGTACTGCAGCTCCAGAACTTGCTCTGTACAGAGTTTTTTGGTTGCCTGTAGCCTCCTAATATTAAAGAGGTTACCATCCAGTCTGAAGTCTACTGCTATGCCGCTGCTATTTTCAACCTTATTGTGGGGAATCTTGGTGACACATAGGAGGAAGATATTAAAGAGCACAGGTGCTAGCACACACCCCTCTCTCACCCCTGTGCGCACAAGGAAAGGCTCGGATTCTCGCCCACCTATGGACACCCTAGCAGTCATCCCATCATGGAACTGCCGGAGAATGTTAACAAATTTATTAGGACAGCCAAACCTGAGGAGTACATCCCATAAGAGCTCTCTTTTCACTGTATCGAATGCTTTGAAGAGATCAACAAAGGCGATAAACATGTCCTGATGTTGTTCCCGGCACTTTTCCTGAAGCTGTCGGGCTGTGATAATCATGTCAATAGTGCTCCTGTTCTTCCTAAGACCACACTCGGACTCAGGGAGCATTAACTCAGTGATGCTGTTGATGAGTGATGCAGCGATTAGTTGGTCCATATATGGTTTTAATAGCATTATAAAAATAATGCATATCATTTTGATTTGCAAAAGATTGGATTTCGTTTGCCTTTTTAGTCCACCATTCATTCTGCATTATGCGTATTTCCCTTTGCACGTTCCCCCGGGTTTCCAGCCAATACTGTCTAATCCTTGTGGATGAAGGGTTTTCTAAAGTTGCCCGGTGTGCTTTATGCATATCTTTAAGCAAGTTATGGATAGTGTCTGAGTTATCATCAAACCAGTCTTGATGATTCTTGCTCTTATAGCCACAGGTTTGGGCTGCTGCATCGTAGAGCACAGAGCTGATACATGTCCACTGTTGTTCCATAGTGTTTTCTGACCTCACACATGGTTCAGACTCCCTTAGTTTCTCATCTATGAGACGTCAGAACTCATTTCTTACTTCAGTATTCCCCAAGCGGTTACAATTTAGCTTCTTTTTGTTGGTCTTTTGCAGTCGCAAGGGGGGGCGCACTCTCATATGGAGCTTAGCCACAATCATACGATGGTATGTCCAGCACTCTGCACCTCTCATGGCACGAGTAATAAGAACATCCTTGATGTACTGTACCTACACCGCACAGTGATGAAATCAATCATGTGCCAGTGTTTAGAGCGGGGGTGCATCCACGAGGTCTTATACTTTGCCTTCTGCTGAATGATGGTATTGGTTAAGGTAAGGTTATGCTCAGAGCACAAAGAGACAATAGTCTCACACCATTTGTATTCACCTTACAAATGTCATGCCTGCCTAGTACTCCAATCCATATATACACACACACACCAAATTTGACATAATGTCACACAAAACTCCAAAAATGGGCTGGACAAAATTGTTGGCATGCTTTTAAAATTGTGGAAAAATAAGATTGTTTCAAGCATGTTCCTGGGCCAAGTAACAGGTGAGAGCAATTTAAAAATCGCACCTGAAAGCAAATAAAAAAGCAAGACTGTTTGCCAAAATGTACTTGCGTAAGCCGAAATCCTTCTGGGAAAACGTCTTGTGGACAGATGAGACCAAGATAGAGCTCTTTGGTAAAGCACATCATTCTACTGTTTACCAAAAACGGAATGAGGCCAACAAAGAAAAGAACACAGTATCTACAGTTAAATATGGTGGAGGTTCAAAGATGTTTTAGGGTTGTTTGTCTACCTTTGGCACTGGGGGCCTTGACTGTGTGCAAGGCATCATGAAATCTGAGGATTACCAAAGAATTTTGGGTCCAAGTGTAGGGCCTACTGTCAGAAAGCTGGGTTTGAGGTCCGGGATCTTGGGTCTTCCAGCAGGACAATGACCCCAAACATACTTCAAAAAAGCACTCAGAAATGGATGGCAAGAAAGCCCTGGAGACAAGTGGCCAGCAATGAGTACAGATCAAAATCCCATTGAACACCTGTGGAGAGATCTTAAAATCTTTGGGAAAAGGCGCCCTTCCGATATGAGAGACCTGGAGCAGTTTGCAAAGGAAGAGTGGCCCAAAACTCCGGGTGAGAGGTGTAAGAAGCTTATTGATGGTTATAGGAAGTGACTGATTTCAGTTATTTTTTCCAAAGGCTGTGCAACCAAATATTAAGTTAATATTTGTGCCAATAGTTTTGTCCAGCCCATTTTTGGAGTTTTGTGTGACATTATGTCAAATTAGCTTTTTTCCTCCCTTTTTTTGTTTTGTTGCAATAAACACAAAGGGAATAAACATGTGCATAGCAAAACATGTGTTAATGCAATACTTTTCTGTGAGAAATACTTGATTTTCTGAAAAAACTCTCAGGAGTGCCAACAATTTTAATTAATAGCAATAATTTTTTGATAGCAATAAACGTAATAGAAAAATCATTTTCACATGTAAATACTGTATATGATGACCTTAAAACATTATTAAAACAACCCAACATTTTATGTCAGGAGGATGCTGTTATAAATATCTCAATGATTTGCATTACAAGCTTTCAGAATTTCATTTTAATTTTTGGTCTAAGCATCTGCACCAAATAGCACATTTCTGCTCAATTTGGGCCTCTGAATAAAAACTATTTCCTCCTTGATTATAAGCTCAATATTCTCAATTTATTATACTATATTAGACATAAAAGCCTATGCATTAAATGTGACAAACTTTTTAACAATTTAAAAGGCAGTCAGCAGCACTCACAGCTCTCGGCCGTTCCCTGACATCTTGTATCCTCCGAACGGAGCTTGAGCATGTAGAGCGTTGTAGCAGTTTACCCTGGAGGACAGAAACAGACAAGACCTTTGACCTCTTTGGCTGTATAGCATTTTCATATATAATTAATTATAAAATCACAAGACCATATTTAGGTCAGAGAGATCACTTTTTTTAAAATTACATTTAGTGATTTAGCAGATGCTTTTATTCAAGGTGACTAACCAATGAGGACCATGGACGCAATCAAAAACAGCAAAAGAGCAATGAGATCCAAGTGCTTTAACAAGTCTCAGTTAGAAAACCGCAGTACACATAGCACACATAGGGTTTTTATTATATAATAAATAGAAAGTAAACAGGTAAAATAGAAAGAGCACAGAGCAAGCTACTGTAATGTTAGAGGTCTTTTTTGCTTTTTTAAATTGTATAATAGATTACAAAAATATTTTGTTTTTTTATTTTGTTTTGTTTAGAAAAACCTAGTACATGAATAGAGCGCAAGTTTTTTTTAAAGAATACAATTAGATCAATATTTCATTATTTATTATAATTATATTTAATTACATATTTATGCATTACATAATAAATTATATATTAATATGCATATGTGTATGCAATGCCGTTGAAAAAATATATAAAATATATTTTATAGTTTATAGTTATAGTTTTCAATTTTAAAATACTTAAAAAATAAATAAATAAAAATAATTATTCCAGTGATCAAAGCTGATTTTTCAGCATCATTACTTCAGTCTTCATAGTCACATGATACTTCAGAAATCATTCTAATATACTGATTTTTTAAAATTAGAAACAGTTTAATATTTTTTGCAACCTGTTATACCTTTTTTCAGTATTCTTTGATAAATAAGAAGTAAAAAAAAAATATTAATCAAAAAATATTTTCTAACAACATTAAAAGCCTTTTTTAATCAATTTAGCACATCCTTGCTGAATAAAATAATTATTTCTTTATTACTGTCTTTTCGTTTCAGGTTTTCTTTTTATTCAAATAATTTTGTGCTCACCTCATTTTCTATTATTAGATACGTATATTAAATTAATCATTATGAGACTGCTGTATACTGCTCTTCCTGCTCTGTAAGACATCAGTCTTAAAAACCCACACTGATGAACCACAGAAGATTGTATTTAATATCAACTGGTGTAAAAGTGTAAAAGCTGACAGTGTGAGTCTCTTACCAGACGGTCCCAGCCTCCAGCGCCGCAGACACGCTCATGGCTCGATGGACGTCTCGTGTGAAGACGGCTGCAGTCAGACCGTACTGTGAGCCGTTAGCTCGGTCGATCACCTCTTCCTGCGTCTTAAACTTCATGATGCACTGAACCGGCCCGAAGATCTGCAAAACACAGTACAGTAAAACTGCTAACAGGAATAGTGCATGCAAAAGGAGCATTATAATCTTATTCATTCAGTCTCATGTCTCAGTCTCATATAAACCTGTATGCTGTTGCTTTTGAAATGGCTCAAACTAAAGGAGCTTGTTTTTCAATCAACAGCAGTTCATAGTGATCTTTTCTTTCAAGCTGCATAAAGGACATAAATACACCTGGTTACTGTATGATTTCAGAGGTCATATACTTTTATGATATTTTATTGTGTTTTTTTTGGTCCTATTTGGAGCGTGGTTTTGATACACAAAAGAGCTGCAAGAACATTCTTCAAATTCTCATTTACTGTCCAGTGAAAATAAATCGACACAAAGGCTTGCAATGGCATGATGCTGAGAAAAACATGTTATTTTTTGGTCTCTTTTGCAGCAAGATGCATAATATCTTTGTATCGGCAGCAGTAAAATAGGTGAAACCCTTGTAGATATTAAATATTATTTTTTACTTGCTCAAACTGAGTATGTATAACATGATTGCATAAATATTTATATTTAAATTTATGAAAATGTTTAGAATAAAACAATATACACATGAAAATGTTACATAAAATATTTATATTTAAATATGTTAATACATAAAATGTAAAAATAAAAATATATTACAACTGGTATAACAGAATTTTATAATAATATTATGGTTTTTAGTATTATTATTACTGCTGCAACTGTACGATTAGAAACATGTACAAAATTTCAAATAAAAAAAAATCCAATTATTTTGTTATATATATATATATATATATATAAATAGTAAAAGTTTAGTTAAAAATGAATAAAATGTCAAAGTTAGAATATTTTTACTTAAATATTGATTAAAAAAAGTATATATATATATATTTAAAATTTTTACAAATCAACTATCTGGCTCTCTAAGGACAGAAACAAAGAATAGGTCTTTAATGGTACAATCATCCAGCAGGAGGCACTACAGGACACCAATTCATATTCCTGTCAACTGAAGAACTCCTGCAGTCTAAAGTTAAAGTCATGTAAATGAATCCAAAATAAATGATCTCTCATTAATTGGAAAAATATGGTTTACTGGATGAACCATGGGGGTACTTTAATCTAAAAAGGACAACTGTATGTTTTTAAATAAGGGAAACATTTTTATGTAATTTTAAGGGAAATAAAAAAATGTAAACTTAAAACTAGCAATTGCACTAAACCTACCCTACATGTAGCTGTTTTTCCTTATGTTTAACTATTGATGGTGCACATGCTCCAGCACCGATGAGCACCGTACCTCTTCTTTGGCGATGCGCATGTGGTCTTTGACCTCAGAGAAGATGGTGGGGTGAATGAACAGCCCTCGATCCTCCACCGCACAGCCTCCACTCTCCAGCCTCGCACCCTCCTTCTTGCCGCTGTCCACCAGCTCTAGGATCTTATCAAACTGATGCTGGTCGATCTGACCCAACACCACAAACACATAAACAGTTTGCACACATGAAGAGAAGCCACTTAAAAGATAAAGCGAGCAAGTCACCTGCGGGCCGTGTGAGGTTCGTGGCTCTAGAGGGTCTCCGATCGTGATGCTTTTGGCTCTTTCCACACTGAGACGTACAAACTCATCATAAACTGGCTCTTCCACATAGATGCGTGATGCAGCGGTGCATGCCTGACCCTGGTTAAAGAACGCTCCCTTCTGCGTCTCCTCCACCGCTGACTGCACTGCACACACACACACACAGACTCTTTTCTCATGCCCTCATGCTTTCTTCGTTTCTGCAATGCATTACACACCACTGCCAATGTTCATGCTTACAGTCATTTGTAAACTTGATAACATCATGCATTATATTGCTGGAGTTTAATGAGCTGTGCATTGGCGTAAATCTGGGTTTATGTGCAGATGTGAACATGTATAATAATAGACGCATGTGAAGCAGCGAGTTCACATGTGTACGGGTGGTCTGGAGCATTGCAACATCACTGGGGCTGAATAAACTCCCCTCACAAACACAAGCCGCACCACCATCAAATGCACTTGAATGAACTTTAACGGTACAGTGCTCTCGACATTACTGTCGCTGTATATACTGTATGTACTGTAGCTGTATATGGCAGCGCGGTCATTATTGTTTGAGCGGCATGGTCTGGAAAACCACATCACTCACGGTCTGAGTCAGCAAACACAATGCAGGGGTTCTTCCCTCCCAGCTCCAGAGTCACTCTTTTCAGGTTGCTCTTGGCCGCCGCCGCTTTGATCAGCTGACCCACCTGAACACAAACAATAACCAGAACGCTCACTAACGATGCTCTTATGAATATCAGCTGGTTTGTTGTGTAGATAATGATGGGAAACAGCACAGCCCTTCCAAACATTACAGTTCAGAGCACCCAGATTCAGCTCACGTAAAAAACGTGGATCTTAATCTGCAAAATGGATATCTGAACAAAAGGGTTTAACAGTATTTGTGTGACACAAATTTCCAGCTTCATTATTACTTTATATTTTGGGGGGATCTGTGATATGTTTTTTAGCATTTTGTGTTACAATATACAATGCTATTCAAAAGTTCTTTTTCCTTTTTATTTTAAGAAATTAATACTTTTATTCAGAGGCGTGTTACATTAATAAAAGTCATAATAAACACTTATATTGTTAGAAAAGATTTCTATCTTTAAAAAATGCTGTTCTTTTTAATAAAAATATGAAACCAATATTAGGAATTGCAATAAGATTTTAAAATATAACAGTTTTTTGCTGTATTTTTCATCAAATAAATAAAGCCTTGATGAGCAGAAGAAATACTTCAAAATTATTAATAATCACTGATCCTAAAATTTGCAAAGTGGCAGTGTGTATTGTATCTGTATATATATATATATATACACACACACACAATACATCACATTTTTAAATATATTTATATTATCTAAAATATATTTTGTGAAATAATTTGGCATACCATAAATATATTCCAATGTCCTTCAATGTACATTTTACCATGTCAAGGTCTAAATAAAATACATTTCAATACAAAAATATATTTCTCTAAGCTTTCTCTTATCATATTTATTTAAAATGTATATCTTTTGGCAGAAAAAAAACTCTTAGTGTAAGTCAACAAATATACATACTGTAAGTATATCTGTTAAAACTTTGAGCAACATGATTTTGCAGAGCTTTTTCCCAGTAATTTGCTTACCTCTGTGGAGCCTGTAAACGCCACTTTGTCGATGTTCATGTGACTGGCGATCGCCGCTCCAGCTGTCGGTCCAAACCCAGGTACGATATTCACTACTCCAGGTGGAAAACCAGCCTGTATGACATGATGGAAAGAACAGGCTTTATTTGTATTACGTATTAAAACACACTAGCCTAATACTGTTATATAGCTTAATTCTTCCCTCTAAAGGAAGAGGATAAAACAGCAAATGAATAGGTCAAAAAATTGCCTGTGGGGACAGTGACATCAAAACTGCTGGTGTACACAAAGAGACGCTTTTCTTTTGAGGATTTAAACCGCATTGATCTCATTCATAATGATGAAGACATACAGTAAATCATCTCTTTTTTGGATGCACACAGCTTGAATAGAAAGCAAGTGGCGGTTGACTGAAGGCTTGCAGCTGCAGTTTAGTCCTTGTCATTACAGCAATTCATGTGTCCTACTCTCTTTGAAGAATTAAACATGATAATTTGAGCGTTTTGTATAAACAGAGACAGAGCAACAACTTATTACCCACAATGCAGCCGAGTCATTTTGTTTTACAGCCAGTTTCCCAACTGGGTTTACACTACTCTAAGACTGCAATTCATGTTCAAATGTTTGAATAAATATACGTAATTAATTTAATTACACATTTTTGCATATAAGATCAGGTATCGGAATAGCTTTACGTTTTCAGTAGCTTTATTTTTATTTTTAATGCATTTTATTTTTAATACATTTTATTTTTTAAAGGTATTTTAAACTATAGTACCTTTAGATTTCATAAATTATACATGAAGACAATAAAAGAAACACAAATAATCCAAGAGAGCCAACAATATTGTTGTTGTTATCTAGGATTTTTTAAATAAACATTTTTTTTATTTTGTTATATATTATATTTTATAAAAGTATTTTTTTCATCTTATTTGTTTGTTTTGTTATTTTTAACAACATAAAAAGAAACTAAAGTTTGTTTTTTTTTTAAAATAAAAGTAATAAATAGTACACAAAGATTAGATTTATTTGATTAATTTTATTTTATTATTCTATTGCATGGTATAAATAGTAATACATTACACAAAAATATGTTTGATTAATGTTACAATGGACTAAGCTGAATCAAGTATTCCAGAGACCAATGTAATATTTATTATATCCACTGGGGTGCAAAAAGCCTGTGCCAGATTTTAATTTGGCATCATGATCTCACGATCCCTGCGCAGATCAATCACGAAGCCCCGACTGGGAAACCCTGGCTTATAAAGTTTGTACACATGCACAAACCACAAAATCTGGGATATGAGAAAGGCAGCGCTGATGCAATCGATATCCATGTCCATATTAATAAAATCTATTCAAAAAACGGGAACAGTGAACCAATGCAATGAGCCCCGCTCACCTCCTTTATGAGCACTCCGATGTGAAGGGCCGTCAGCGGGGTCTGCTCAGCAGGTTTAATGACCAGTGTGTTCCCGCAGGCCAGAGCCGGTGCCATCTTCCACATAAACATCAGCAGAGGGAAGTTCCACTACAAACACACAACACAACTAAACAGATTATGCAATAAACAGCTGACAATTGGATTATTGGATTACTAGAAAATAATGCACACCCGAAGTGGTAATTCATATTGTGTGCTTTATTTTCTAATCATTTAGTGAACCATACACTGATTGTGACCTTGCGATGTTGTTCAGAAATATTTCAAGACATGTGCCAAGTTTTTGTCCTTAAAGGGACAGTTCATCCAAAAACTAAAATGATCCTGTCTTTTACTTTTAAGCATCCTATGTGTATGTGATTTTATTTTTTCAACGAATCCAATCAAGAGTTACAATAAAAATTGTCCAGACCCCTCCAAGCCTTTGAATGGGTTTAAATGGGTGATAGCCGTCACACTTCGGAAGTAACATGCACGTACATAATAAAACGTACCTCACAGGGCTCGTGGAGGTAAAACAAAGTACTCCTGAAGCAAATCAATGGATTTTTGTACAATAAATATCCATATTTTAAACTTGGATACTTTGGAAGGGTCTGGACAACTTTTTAACAGAACTCCGATTGGATTTGTCGTATACACCTAAGATGATTCAAAGGTGAGTAAAAGACAGGAAACTATCCCTTTAAAATAGAATTCATTTCTTTGCATCCATTGTTAATTCCGAAACATAACTAGCATCATAAAACGCATAGTTGCGGTCCTTGATTCTGATTAGTTGGCCTGCGTTTGACGCTGTTGTAAAATATTCTATAAACATACACCTTTGTTTATGTCTGTGTGTTGCCCGGCAACCACTGTGCACCAACCACTAGTAGTCTCCAAGGGACTACATTGTTTGGCAGAAGAAGAATGTTTAATATCATTACACTTTATTTGCTCGGTTTTATTTTGTTAATACACATAAGGAATAACCGTTTTTTAAAAGCAATAAGCTCCATGAAGCCATGGTTTACAGTGGATTTATAACAACTTCTTGGGGCTAATTGCTTTAACGGAGAATTGGGCTATTGATAGCAGACTAATTCAGTTAATAATGAAGTTATTAGACAGATTTATTGGATTTAGTATGTGTGAATGTGCATCTCTTAACAGTGATCAGCAGCAGCATCTCATCTAATACGTTCATCTGCTATTTTTGTTTTCTTTGCACACAAAAACTATTCTCGTAGCTTCGTAATAGTACAGTTAAACCCCTGATGTCACGTGGATTATTTTAACAATCTCTTTGCCACATTATCCTTGCTGTCAGAAAGGGTCAGAGAGCTCTGGGGTTAAACAATCAATTTAATTTGATAATCAGATTGAGTCTGACTGCTTCTGAACTGTATGGTATTTTTTCTGGAAGTGTGGTGGTCTGTGAGTATTCTGAGTGGCTGTTATGAAGAATTAAAAACTAAAAGAGGCTAAAAGAAAAAGAAAAGGCTTGTGAATAAAGCGTGGCATGAACATTAAAGCCATTAAATAAAAACACACCATCAAGTCAATCGCTGTTCTTTTGTTAAATTAGTTACATAAATATGTACACAAATCACTTGTTTACCAGCAGAGAGTTGTTATTTTTTACATCCTTTTGGATGTTGTCATGGCAATTAAACATGTTTCTGGATTGCATTGTACTTTTCTTATTTTTCTCTCTGAGTGACTCATCTGCGCTGAACGCCAGAGTAGCTTTCTCTAATTACCACCAAACCAATCCCAAATATGAATAATGACTTTATGATATAATCTCCAGTGTCTATCAACAGTTTGTACTTTGTTTCCAAAGCAACCTAAGACAATAAAAAAACATTTTCACTGATGAACTAAGATTCTTGGATGGCCTGATTTGATCATTGATTTGTGTTTTTTTGTAACTCATGAAAATTGAGATAATATGGCGTATCAGTGAAGAAAGTAACCATTTATAGTCAAGAATTACCCACCCAGAATCTTCAAACAGGACTTTTAATTAAGATAATTTTGTTTATTATTATCAGAACAAAGATGACTGCCCTATTGATGCATGACAGAATTCAGAATTCGCAATGTTCAGGTCTTTTTTGGGACTGCTAGGGTGTGACTTCAAAAAGAGTGACAGTGACAGTTTTTAATACATATTTTTTATTACCTAATAATAGGTTGTTGGGAGGTTATTGGGGTGTTACAGTACATGTACATAACATTCATAACTTTGAAACCAGTCAGAACACCCTGGCAACCACTCTAAAAACCCTAGCAACACCCAGCAAGCACATATAAGTGCTCTAGCAACCACCTACAAACGTCACTGTCATCCACATCTCCTTGGCATCCTGGCAGAAAAACCTAGCAACTACCTAGAAATGCCATTGCAACCACTAGGACCCTATAAAATCAGTTTTATTTTTCTGTTTTAGTTCCCAAATTCAGTTTTTTGCATTTTAATTTTTCTAGATTCAGTTTTCGTTTCCCACTTAAAATCTTTCTAGATTGCTTTAATGATTAAATGAAACCTTATAATTCGAAAATGCATGTCTAATTAATTGAAATTATGAAACTTAAAGCTTTTTTTTTTTTTAAGTTAAGCAAACATTTAATTTCTGAGGCCCCATAAAATGTGCTTTTTCTTCTAAATTTATTTAGTATTTAGTTTTATTTATTTTATTTTTATTTTGTAACACTCCAAAGAGAAAAGAACATTTAAAATCGCATCATATGACCCTTTTAAATTTCAAAGAGAAATGTGAAACATGCAGGATGCATTTAGTGATGTCATTGTACAGTCTATTGAGGATGTAGTTTGTAAAGACAAAGTCATAGTTGCACTTTAATAATGTGTTCATCAATAGTTGACGCTATGCTGAAATGTTGACAAAATGCCTAAAATGAAAAACAATCCAGTGGTTACATGATATAGCTATGGATAATTTAATATTAATAATAATATGTAGTCATGTAACCAATAAAAAAGGAACTGTAATCTGATTATGCACATTTTAAAATGTAATGTTATCTAATTACGAGTACTTAATCTTTGGAATCTGATTCTGTAATCCAGATTACATCATTAACTACCCAGCTCTGAGTATCTCTACAGTTTTGTAGCGTGTGTTGAGATCTTCGGTAGGCGTATGGGAGGTATTTAATTACACGAATCGAATCGCACTTTCGTTTCATAGCTCACGGTCACGCTGCTTCCTGTAATTGGAATTAGTGTGGATTTAAAGCTACACAAAAGATTTCAAGACGCCAAGAGAGAAAACAGCCTCTGAATGTTTAGAACACCAAACAAGGCCTCGTGGTTTCAGAGAGTCGCAAGCTTTCATAAACATTCATAAGCTTCAATGGCACGTGAGATCATAATACAGTGACCTGTCTGCGAGAGAGAGCGGTGTATTTGTGCTCGTCTGTGTGTGTGTGTGTGTCTTTATCCAAGGTGTTTCCTTACATGCATCTGAAAGACTCTAGACAGGCGTTGGCTACAGTATATAAACAAAGCCATCATGTGTGTGTGATTCAATGCTTGCTGGATCCTATTGTGTTGATGATCTTAACCGTGTCCAAATATGCTTCTTTTATACTTTATCTGTTTAAACGCCAATACTGTCAAATTCACAAATGAAGTGCTCAAGCATTTGAGAATAGGATAAACCAGATAATACAGTGATTTTGTGCTTTATTGCTTGCACAGATTACCCTTCTTACACTGCAAGCTACTTTTAATCAGATGTGCAAGCTAGAAACAAAATGTTTTTTAATGTGTGCATACTGATGATAATAAAAATGTTTCTTAAGCATCAAATCAGCATATAAGAATGATTTCTGAAGGACTATAGGACACTGAAGACTGGGAAAGCTGAAAATTTAGCTTTGCATCACACAAATAAAATGCATTTTTTATTGCAAATGCAAAAAGAATTTTAGAGTATTAAAGTATTACAATTTTAAATATATAAAATTAAAAAAATAATAATAATAAATATACAAATAGTAAAAATGGGAATAATAAGATTTATTATTATACTACTGTATAAATATATTTTAAAAAAATTATATATATATATATATATATATATAAATACATCTAAATAAATAAAATAAAAATAAAAAATATCTATATATAAATATATATAAATAAAGATTGTATTATTTTATAATATGAGCTTGATAAATATTATAATATTATTGTTTACAGATACATATTCAAGATGTCTGCACAGAGACTTAAATTATTTATTTACTATTTTAATTAATTCATTAATAATTTATGTGAACTTTTAAGTGAGAATGTAAAACTTTTGAAAACAAACTACTTAAAATAGTTAGTTGCAGTAATACTAGTTACCGCTAAACAGTGACAGACTGAGAATAATTAATAAAAATTACATGTATTTTAATTATTGAAATATGGCAACTTGATACTGTAAATGTTTCACTGATCACTTCTGTATTTTCGTGGCCTCGTGAAGATTTTAAAAAAATTATATGTGGCCTTTTTTAACAATAGTTAAAAATAAAAAAGGTATGAAGAAAAAAAAAACTACTTCTATCTAAAAATACCAATTACAAATTGGGATGTGCCATAAACTCACTGTGAATTGATGTTAAATGTTTCACTAATAAAATGTGAATGAAAAACAGGCAGAAACTCACCGGAATAATTGCTCCGCAAACACCGACAGGCTCATGTTTGGTAAAACACACAAAGTTTTCATCTGTTGGGAGGAAGAAAGAAAGCAATGAGGAAGAGACACTAGACGTTATAACACACACTAAGCTCCCCTTTGATATACAATCATTGTTTCCTTGGGAAGCTCTTGGATGTGACCACCGAAAGCCAAACATGAGAGACAAAGCATTGGGAAAAACACACAGCGGCGGTTTGAATGGGCCACACAAAGCTCTGGTCAGGAAGAGTGTATATGTTCTGCTGCTTTTTTCCCTCTGCTTTCACCGGAGACACATTGAAATGAGAGAGGACTGAGGTGTGTGAGAAGTCTGGGCAGCAGTTCAAACCCACTGCTGATCTGCTCTTGGCTTGGATGCACACTTTTGTTCACCTCAGCGCTCTCCTTCTCCCTTCGCTCTCTCTCCCAGGAGTCAGATATCCAGCCGGGGTAATGTAAGGTAGCAATGCTGTTTTATCACATCTCTTCGCACTTGAACCTTTCCGTTGGAAAATGCCACTAAGATTGGCCAATTTACCACTTCCTCGTTCCAACGTGTATCCAGTTAAAGACTCGAGTGGCCTTGGTACAACTGATTATTGAACACGGTCTACCAGAAAATCAACATTTACTTCGCTACTGCTGTGTCTGTGAAGTTTAAAATTATTAGAAATTATAATAAAATAAAGATTTCGAACAGCATGAGAGTGCTATTCACTTCTGCATTTGTTTAATTTAATATGCAAAATATTTTTAATTTTAAAATAAGTTCTGTTGTAATACATATTAAAATGTGATTCATTCCTGTGATCCAAGCTGAAATTTCCAGGTCTTCAGAGTCACATGATCCTTCAGAAATCATTATAATATTCAGATTTTCTGCTCAAGAATGATTATTATCAATGTTGAAACTGTTGAATATTTTTGTGTAAATTTATGTTTAAGTGTTTTTGAGGATTTATTTTTGATTAATATAAACATCTAATGAACAGAATTTATTTGAAATGTGTTATACTACGTCTTTACTGTCACTTTTGATTAATTTAATAGGCCCTAGATGAGTTAAAGCATAAATCTTTATTAAAAATTAATAAAAAAGATTCATTCAAAAAATAAATCATTAATTAGTAATTAATTAATTGACCCCAAACTTTTGAACAGCAGGTTCAGAATGCATTTTAATTTGATTTCAGTAAAAAAACTAATACAAATAATGCCAAAATGTCAAATAAGTGAATCATTGAAATTTATGTGAGGAAGTAAACATAAAAACACATAGCACACACAAAACTGTTATTTTTGTAATATGCATTAGATTTAACTTCATATATAAATGTATGTATTGAATTCATGTTTTAGTATTTATGCATTAACATTCAGAAATTTTAGTGTTATTCTGTGCAATATCTTGTGATGCTTATAAGAAAAATGCAAAATGATCAGAATTATTAAATGTGAAATTCATCATGTATTTACAGCGGTCCCAATAAGTCAGGCTGTATTTTAGGCAGCAAAGCAGGTTTGTGAACTTCATAGGATGTATTTCAATTAAAACTACAGCCCAACAACAAACATCCATATGTGACATTTCATATAAGTGTGCATGGATAGGTGGGAGCCACGCCTGTTAATCTAGTGCAGCCGGCCTCTCCGAGCCCTGACCTTCTCGTGTTTCCCCACACCGTAGTGTGTCGGGGTGATTACAGACTTGACGACTCCCTCACACAATGCTCATCTCCGGCTGAGATCAGCCAGCGGTCCTTTCTAACTGATCCGACAGCGCTGCTTATCAAAGGTTAAATTTACATGGCATCTAGAAGGGCTTTATTTCAGCAAAACTGTACAAAGCCTCGCCCTTTGACTTCAAGCAAGTTTCCAGCAGCAGGTAATGCATCTGTCTGCACAAATATCAAACATACTGCAATCTGACATGCTGAGAACCAAAAAACAGAACATATCTGAGGTCTAACATGCATTTATGTGGAGCCACGGCTTTGAAATTAAATCCAATCAAAGATACTATTTAGCAAGTAAAACAATTATATTTAAGCTCAACTTAAGCTCATGTTTTATACTTATTGCTGTCAATTTTTTTATAATACTTATGTAGTAAAAATAAGAATAAACATTTTATAAAATCAGTAATATTTCAAGAATAACATTTACTAGACTGAAGCTATTTTGATTTTTTCAAATGCGAGTATAAAGTTTTAAAGGAATGTTTTTTTATGTTTTTAATTACTTTAAATATCGTTGTATTGCACTGCTTTCTACATTTTGAAACAAAGCATTTAAATTAGTGCTGGACAACCATTAATCACATAGAAAATAACTAATTAATTATTAGTTAATTATTGCCTAGCACTAATTTAAATATCACATTACTAAGACATAGTATTGGGAAATATATTGAAATTTGTATGCAAATTATGACCTTCATATTCTTACTATAGTATACTATAGGAGCCATCAAAGCTTGGTGTATCCAATATGATGACACCCCCCCCAAAAAAATTTTAATGATATTTTTTTTTAGTCAGAAGATATTGTCTAAATGCTAAAAAAATCTTTTCCATAGAAAAGTTGACCTATTATTTCATAGATCAGGCTTAAGCTTAATTTGACCAAATGTCAGATATGCATGGAAAAGACATCTTCATCTGGTCGGGATCCAATGCAACACCCACCTAGTGATCCACCTCTGGCTGTGGGTGGAAATGTCAAATTGGCCAGATTGGTCTTATAATTGGCGCGCTGACCAACGGGGTTAATCCGCCCAATGCGACGAACCGTAAACGACACATTTTTCCAAAATAACCACTTATGTTGGACAGTAGGCAGTTGACGTATGCTAATTGGCAGGCGTCATCAATGGGGAAATTCAAAGCGGCTTCAGTCATGCACCGTTTTCCAGCGCTCAAAAGAGCGAGATATTCAATCTGGCCACTGATTCCCTGAACTCCGGCTCATCCGCGGCACCAGCGGTCGCACCTCAGCGATTAGGATCAGAGTCTCTTCCTTTTCCTTTGTGTGCCAGTGCTTTCGTCTTTTAACGCTTTATTTGAATCTAATCAGGGGGAAAGGAGGGAAGCATGTTTTGTCTATTGAGTATCCTGGAGTGGCAGGAATGCTGGGGGAAAAGGAAAAATTAGAGGGGGATGATGTACCACCCAGGGCTGAAGGGAACCCATCAACCCTCTCATGCTCATTAACTCATCTCTAGTGTGAAGAGGAACACAGGCTTGCTTGGATGTGTTTATCAGGTTCACAGCCGAGCTGAATTGAGAGGGACTTTTCAAATTGGAAATTTGGAATTCGGTTGCACACAGGAAGCAGAATTCTGACATTCAAATTTAGAAAATAAAGATAGCAATTTAATAATTAATGACTGGTTCCAGAAAGGATTCCGATCCAAAATTTAAAAAAATTTTAAATTGTGTTTTACAAATGAAAAAGTAAACACTTTACTATTACATGCTCAAATTAGTAATATAATAACACTTTAAAATGTATTTCATTTAGACATATTCTGCAATATTTAACTGCCTTTTCAAATGCAAAACCTCTTAATTTCCCAGAGTGTTCTACTTTACCCCGGTTTTCAAAATAAGATTCCAATTTGACATCCTTCTGGTGCATCGCCAATATAATTCGAATGCACTCTTCATTATTTAAAATGAAGCTTAATCTTAAATTGAGCTCTGGTTCTATCACAGCACTAAATGAATCAGCTGATTTGACTGAACACACAAGTGACAAAGTGTTCCATTCAACTGGCTTTGATACTCACCGACCGGCATGGTTTTCCCATGAATCTTGTCCGTCCAGCCGGCGTAATATCTCAGGGTCTTAATACTGCCATCCAGATCGACAAAGAACGCATGCAGGAAGGGTTTGCCAGTGTCCATTGACTCTAGAGTCTAAAAACAAGAAAGCATTTGCATCAACTACTTCAAACCCATTCCGAGAGCATAAAATCATAAAGTTATGATTTTATTAGCAATCTGTTGCAAATAGGCATTTTTATTGGGCATTTTCGAAAAGCATGCTCATTTCGAGAGCTACCAATGTGATACAAAACAACTTTTTTTATGCACGTCAGAGGATGCCAAGATTTTAATGCGCATGGGGAGTTAGCAGAGCCAAAAAATTTAACAATAACGCAAATAATAAATTCTGCTGCCCTTCAACAATAAAAACAATGTCAACGAGAGGAAAAAAAGTATGTGGGTAAGAGTCATTGGCAGAGTTTACACTCATGAGAGCTGAAATATGGTACGCTGCCCATCAGCGCTGGCATGGTTCGATTACTATCCACAAAACAATGTTACGTTCAAGATTACTTAAAATACAATTAGCGTACTAAGGCATAATCAATCTGACATCTCAAGCTACTGACAGCCTCCCAAAATTAATCATACCAGATTGCCGGGTGTGTTTCGCATTTCTGTACTCAAATCTATTTGCGTGGGAAACATCCAAAACTGCATGAGTGTAATTGTGAAATACTCATGTGTTACATTTAATCCATCCCTTTTTTTTTCCAATGCATGACTAAAAGACACCGCAAACGGCTTAATAACAACAAGCCAGAGCAGTATAAGACAGAGATCGCTTTAACCTCTCTATCTCCAAATATGTTCTTTATTTCCCTGCACAGCGCTCTGAGTTATTGAAATTATACTCCAGAATCACAGGACATGTTTGCAATTAGCAATCAGATGCGATCTAAAAACATTACTTCACTCACATCTGTAAAATTTCATTCACAAATGCGGTAACTTATATGATCTGGCAGTAGAACAGGATGAAAACCAACTCAAGCAAGGCTTTACTTATGTAAAACTGAAGCATTGTGATTGTACTGAGAAACAAACAGCAATGTGACCAAAGAAAATGACACATTTAGAAACTAGAAATTACTTTTACTAGAAAACATGCTTTCAGTTTAAAAAAAACTAACAATCAAGTTGCTTTCTCAAAAGCATCTAAATCCTACACTATGATTGTGTTTTTGATGTTTGAAAATCAGACCACCCTGTCAATGCTCACACCTGCAGTAGTGTTTGACGAATGCATTCAGACAGGCGTGACAGCTTATCGACACTGTGACTAAAAGCAGACCGCAGCTATTATAATGAAGCAGCAAGTGTGCATTTTCATGCAACTGTTTTGTGTACAATTTAATGTGCTAATTTTACGATCTGCAACTATTAGTTGGATAGAAATTTCATTCTGATTGAGCTCAATTGGTGAATATGTTTTTTCAGCAGTCTGAAGACATTTTTAATAAGGGTTGCTGACATGAGCAACTGTAGAGCTAAATCCTGTTATATCCTTGTTATATCCTTGTATTGTAAAATGGAGTATGACTATTAGTTTTGCATAAACATGAATGTGTATCCTAATTTAGTGTTTAGGCTTATGTTTTTGTGCATTATAGTCAAATTTTATTAACTGTTCATGTTAACACAGATAAATGTCAATATGAACAAATGGCATGCAGTGTGCGATACTTCCGATTCATTTTCCTTTTGCACACTTGCATGTTTTTGGCTTCCGGATTGACGCTTGTAGGGTTAAAGTTTCGACTGTGACAATAGCGTCTGTACTTAACAAGAATAAGTTCAAGAAACAAAGGTTTATTTTTACAAATTAGATCCAATGGAAATGCTTCGGGTCATCACAAATAATCACATAAAATAGATTTGAAATGGTGGCACTTTATATCCAGTTTTGAGTGTTGAAATTCTGTTAGTTTGGCGCTGACTTTTTTCTTCTTCTTCTTCTTAATTGTTTGTTTGCATAATTATAGCTTAAATGTACATCCTATAAAAGACTATATAAGACAATGTGAGCTTTGTATTATATCGACCAGTCAGCGGCCTGGGTGGCCATAAGTTACAAACAAGTAAAATGTTATTTCTTTGTAAATTATATTACAACAACTTGGAAAAGTAATTCTAGATAAATAAGGTTCGAGTATGCCAAATAAAAACAGAAAACTGTGTTATTGATAGGTAATAATGGTTTACTATGTTTCAGGCTCTATCATTGACAATTAACAATTGATAATATATAATATTGATGAAAATAAATAATAGGCTATAATGATATTGGGCTTGTTTTGGACATGTTTTTAAAGCTGTGGTTTATCTAGCGAGAGCTAGCAACATGTACTGCTATCGCACATTCAAGTTAAAAATTAATGCGTTACAAAAAACAAGGCGGATGCAAGGAAGCTAGCAAATGAGTAGCGACGCGAATATGGCGTGGAGGTCTCGGTTGCGTCGATCTAATTAATCGCTGAAGGCAGACTCACCGCGAGCACAGCGCGCTCTCGCTCCAGCAGATCCGCGAGTCTGTGCAGTAACCGGCCGCGGCTCGACGCGTCCATCCGCCGCCACTCTGAGCCTCTCCGGCCGGCCGCTCGGGCAGCTCTCACCGCCTCATCCACATCAGCCTGAACAATCACACCAACACTTTAGACTACATTCACCACAACCACATCACAGGTGAAGGGGTTCTTTTCAATTATCTGAAAGTGAAATTGCAGATAACTTGCAAATTATGTTACCTGAATCATTATATAGTTAAATAACCATGTTTATATTCTTTTTCAAATCATCTTAGGCTATAGCCTATGTATAATAGCTGAACTGCTTATAGCAACACTGTTAATTGTAGCTATAGCAGCCAAAATAATACATAATTGCAATAAATAAACACAACTAGCCTACTAAAAAAACCTCTCAAATCAGTCTCGTATAGTTTAACTGACAAAAGTGGAGTCTAATTAAACCTAATTTCTTCTATTCCAAACCACAAGTATATTAAATAATTGCAATTACATAAATAATAAGCATTCTCACATATCTGACAAACTCTTAAATCAGTCTCAAGTGTATATTAATAATTCAACAATGCAATCTAATGTATAATCTACTTTGTCTCATACATTTAGGCTTACATGAATACGTAAATGCATGGCAGATATACATGTGTCCCAATTCACTGTACATGAGTTATCATTTTTAATTATACATCTGATGAGTGAAATTCATCGTACTTTATCTGCCTCCTCGACGTCGCAGATTTTGGCACCTGTTGCAGGGTTGATCGTAGGAAACTTCTTTCCTTTGATTGACGTGTGCCATTCATTATTGATAAAAATCTGCAACAAATAGGGCTACAGTTAGACTAGAGTGAAGCTGGTTTCCCATCACAGTTAAAACTTGTCTAATATATATAAAACATAAAAAATATAAATATCTTGTAATTGACTTATCTGATTAAAACTTCTCTCGCTCTAGTATTTGTTTGCAATTCAAGGCAAGCTCTTACCTTAGTGTGTTTAATCTCAGGGATTTTCACAGGCTGAGGCAGAGGCGGAGGGGATGTGTTTTGAGCGAGCCCGTTCTCTATAGTCCCGTTCTGTGCCATTGCAGCGCAGTCTCAGTGAAGTGCATCAGAGATGAAGATCACAGATCACCGTTCACTCCAATCCAGCAGACTTTATAAGAACTTTTAAAGATCCTCCCCCATTCCAGCAAGCGTGCACTCCGCCTACCACAGTCTCCGTCCCACCTGCCAGTGAATCAGCCTTTCAAACACAAAACATGCTGCTTTCCAGATACCACTTTCTGTGATGAAGTTTGAGGAGATCAAACGTGGAAAAAGGCTGCGGTTGGGGAACGGTTTAGCCTGGTTCCACCCGCTCGCCTCTGAAACCCAACACGATTGGCTGTGTCTTAATGGCAGGCACTGGAGGTAATGAGTGTGAATTAATTGTCCGGCAATATTTACATGCCTTTGATCTGCTGGTGGAGCGATGGATTCGAAGCGACGGCGGGCCAGGCATCCGATGGGCCAAGGTGTGATGCGTTCTGATGTTCATCACCAAGTTGGTTTTTGCACCTGGGCCTGGTGAAGTTGAGTGGAGTTGAATACGTGCAAACAAATGCTTTTGTTCGGCGGGACAAAGACTTTCCCAGCTTCGAGCTCATACTCGGACACTGTTGCCATTGTTTCCCCTCCATTGCTTCTTGTCACTCTTCTTGTCAAATTTTAATTAGGACAACGAGCTCTCGCAGGCCCATTTCTCACTTCAGCAGGTTTCTAAACACTTCCTAATGAGGGCAAGGCTCAGAGAAATTGGGAGTTCGGGAAGGAGCGCACTGCGAAGGGGAAGTTGCATTGGAAAAACATGCACCAAAAAACCTGAAGCAGGCACAAACCGTGTTCTTAATCGCAAGGACAGAAAGTTGTGCAACCTTTTCTTCATGCACAAATGATTTCAAGCATTTCAAGTGTGATGGAGGGCCAAATCGTGGGAAAGTGGAGGCAGGTGCCCTTGTCCTCCAAGCTTGGGTGCTCCGGTTAATTGGCGTTCCACACCTTCTAAATGAAGGTCAAGTCTCTTCCCCTCTCTGGGCTTCAGCATCGTTTAGCAGCATTACCCGGCTAATTGCAATGACTGCATCCTCAAAGAAAGCACATGACTCCACAGACACTTCCCAAAACACATCTCAATAGAAACGCTTCGGCACTGATGAACCATAGCGACACATATAGAACCTAGAGATTTAGCTACAGAGAACAGGTGCTCCAGCTCCAGAAAATAGACATGCCTGCTTCAGAATTTTTCTTATTTTGGAATTATTCTTGCAATTGCTTATGTCCCAAAAATGTGTACTTCTTTTTAGAGAATAGACTTGCAATTATGAATTATTTTACAATTGTGAGTTTATATCTCACGGTTCTGAGAAAGAAGTTAATAACCAGTAGATCTGTCTTTGTTACTTGCAACTCCAAGTTTACAGTATATTTCACAAATCTTAGAGAATCTGTTTATATCTTACAAATCTGACTTTATAACACACATTTGCAAGTTTATCAAAAAATTCTGAAAAATACATATCACAAATCTGACTTTGCAACTATTGAGTTTTTTTTTATCATGCTACTTTTTTCACTTTGACAGGTCTGTTTTATGGGCATAAAATTGCTTTTGTAAATTACTTTTGATGCCGACATTTGACCCGTATGTAAAATGTAATTTAAATGTAAATATATAATTTATTAACTTGTCCTCAAATATGAATAGCAAATAAGTAATTATTTAATAAATGTAATCTATTAGCTTAACCTTCCAAAAAATATGAATGTGAATTATAAAAAAAAAATTAATATCTACTTCAAAATATTGGCCACAGATATGGATAAAAGATAAATGTAAATATAAAGTCCATTATTTTACCCCTAAATAAATATGTACATGTTAATTAATTAATTTAAATGGATAGTTTATTATGTTGCCCACAAATATGAATAACAAAACAATTAATAATTGTACTATATTTAACAATAGATTTTTTTTTACTTTGCTCACAGATATGAATAAAATAAGTAAAAAAAAAATTTAATAAATGTAAATAACTAATTTGCTACACAGATATTAATAAGACATATTAATACTTTGTATTAAGAGAAATAAAATGAACTATTTCGTTACATTTATTGGCTTTTATAAATAAAGTCATCAATGCTCAGTTTGAATTTCCTCCTCAGTCGAATCTCTCCAGTGGCATTCATTGAGCTGATGGGATATCAGTGCTGCTAACTGAAGGCCAGCGTCTCGTGAGTGCAGTGGCTTTGGGCCATGAGCTCGATACGGACTGACCATGGACCAGTCATCCTAAGATAACTCCCTCCAGGTGTTCAAAGGCCCAGACAAAGAGCCTTTTCATTTGCCTTTATGAGAATGAAGAGGGCTCGGGCTTGTTGCAAAATATACCGGATAAAAGCGAAGCAAACACAGGCAGATATGGTAATATTCTGCCACAGCGCCTGGGACTAGGTCCCGATAAGGTCCAGCTTTGTTTTTGAGAGATAAAAACCAGCTTATTAGTCCATCGAAGCGTGAATAAGGCAGATTCAAGCTAGACGAAAAAGGGTGGGACAATTTAACGATGGGTTGTCTTTTCATACAACTATATTAGACTTCAAAAAGCATGTTAAGAATACCAGGTTACTGACTCTTGGATATTACACATATACACGATGGAAAATAAGATCCAAAATAAACTCAACATGAAATCTAATTTATGTTTCATCCACGGGATAACATGGTTGTGGTCAGGAGTAGCAAACCTGCACTGACCAATCAGCTCGTCGCTGTTTTGAACAACACAAAAACTCGCCATTAGTCACCAAGGAACAACGCGAGGCTTTCAGCATTCAGTCATCGAGTGTATTTGTGTTATAGCTGTTGCCACTGAGCTGTTTTTCAAACGCCGCTGCTCTGTTTCCACACGTCAGATTATTATGTACTATGCATACAATTATATTATTTGCCAAACCACTTTAAATGTGATACAGCCATAAAATACGCATGAGACTATTAAAAATGTCACTTACTCAGGGTCGTTTAGGCCTGATTTTATACAAACCTAGTTTCACATTTCTTTTGTCGTAACATTTTAGCAAAGTTATGAGGTAGGGGTTGACTGGGTGTCTACAGAAACATGTTTGCATTGAGTGTTTATATGAAAATGTTCACAGAAGAAAGGAAGGAGTTGAACCAAAAAGTCAAAAAAAAAAATTTTTTTACTCCCCCGTGCTTATTTCATTTTTGTGCTCAGCAATGGATGCTCTGGATGCATTCTTGCTCAGCAATGGATGGGTGCCGTCAAAGTGAGAGTCCAAACAGCTGATAAAAATATCACAATAATCCACACCACTCCAGTCAGTACACTATTATTGGAGTGCAAAAAATACTATTTCAGTTGTTTCCTTCGATGCCATTTAGATGCAGTTATTTGTTAAATATAATAGCAATTTCTGAGGAAAAGTTGTTTCTGCAGATACAGATTTTTTTTTCCAGTTTACACTCTTAAAATTAAAGGTGCTTCATGAAGCCACAGAAGAAACTTTGTCTGAATGGTTCAGTATGAACCATTCAAATCTGAAGAACCTTTCTGTTTTAAAAAAAGGGTTTTTGTGGCAAAAGAAGGTTCTTCAGATTATAAAACGGTAGGAAAGAAATGTTTCTTTATTACCTAAATGGTTCTTTGTGGAACCAAAAATGGCTCTTCTATGGCATCACTGTAAAGAACCTTTTAAGCACCATTATTTTTACGAGTGTAATTTCAGGACTGAGGATCTGCTCCCAGGCTTTGACCTGTGCCTGCTGTCATGTCTGCTCTTTGAAGTCGACTCAGACTCTCTTCACCTCTCCTCCCTTCTCCTGCAGCAGGTTTGCTCCATCGCTGCTCGAGTGAGAGAGCGCTTTGTGTTTAAGATCAGAGCAATTTGCAAGCTTATTGAGGAAAACTGTCCCACAAAAGGACCTTAGATATAGCGTCTGTCATCGCAGTTTTCTCCGGTTGGGGCTCACGTTTCATACTTGATGAAATTATCTGGTTGTGGACAGTTTTGTAAAATTGCAGCATTAGCTTCTCTTTCACTTTTTTCTTTTCACTACTGCAATGTGGCAGCAAAAGAGATTCTGACAAAACGGAACAATTAATTGCTATTGAAATAGTTTTTTCAATGAGATTTTTATTTTTATTTATTTTTTTAAGTTTTTTAAAGTTCCATGTGATCATACAGTAAAAATTATTATTTTTATTACTTTGAAATAAACTTTAAATACTTTATATATTCTCTTTATTATTTTATTTTTGACTACATAATTATACTGATAATATACTTTGTTTATAACAAAAGAATCATTTCTCAAGGCCAACTTACAAGAACACGTTCCCAGATTTCCTAGCACGCAAAGTAGCAGCTTTGTTCAGGCAAAGATAACAATAAGAGACATGGCAACCAAACCAAATGACAGCATAGCAATCATAATGAATTCAACAATTCTGGTTATAAATCTAATTCCTGAACTATGAAGTATAATTGGTTGTACTGTAACTAACCAATGTTTTTATAATTAACTTAAAAACAAACAAAAAATGTTAATTGAAATACAACTGAAAATAAATATTAAATAATTAGTGCTTTCAAATAATTATTCACATCCAAAATATTATTTTTAATATGTGTACTGTGTGTATACACACACATGCAACATATAATTTATATATATATATTCATATTCTTATATTATATATATTTTTTAATGTATGACCATATTTTTCTTAAATACTGTATATACATGCATGTATTTGAATTTATACATACATAATAAATATACACAGTAAATACACACATTGTAAGGAAGCTGCAGACTCTTTGTAATCCATTTGCAGCACTTTATTAAACGCAGGTCAGACAGGCAGTGGCCAAGATCACAGGCAGACAGATGCAATAAGGAACAGGCAATATCGTAGTCGTAGAACAGGCAAAATGGACAGGAAAGGCAGCGAGAATCAAAGGCGAAATAACAATCGAACAGTAACCAGAAAAACATACAGGATAAACACTCTGAGTTGATAGCCAGGGCAAATCAAAACTTCGCGTCGAGAGTTAATAAGATCAGTGTTTATATAGTGGCAATAACAGCGAACAACTGGACCTGAATGTGGGTCAAAAGTGTCCGGGTGGGAATGCTAGAATTCCGGCGATGGTTCCTGCTGCTGTGCGCCGGAGAGAGCCACAGAAGCACGGCTTGTGAACACTGGTCGAGTGGGATGATCATGATGGAAGGCCTGGATGAGATTGGGATCCAACACATCGTCCGAGTTGACCCAGGACCTCTCCTCAGGTCTATAACGAGATAATGAGATGTGGTATCCAGCAGGTAAATCCAAACGGTAAGAGACAGGTGTAATCTGATGAATAACTTTGAAAGGACCCACGTACCTTGGACTTAGTTTCTTGCAGGGAAGGCATAGTCGGAGATCCCGGGGTGAGAGCCAGACCAATTGTCCTGATTGGTAGTCGGGTCCATGACGACAACGTCGGTCTGCCTAAGCTGTCATCCGCCATATGGCCCGTTGGAGATGTACATGAGCTACATCCCACATCTGCTCGCTGCGCCTCATCCAGTGGTCAACAGAAGGCAGATTGGAGGGTTCTCCGGGCCACGGGAACAAGGGAGGCCTACCAAGGGAGGATAACCAAGAACGCACTTGAAGGGCGTCATGTTAGTGCTGGGTTTCTTTAATGAATTTTGGGCATACTCCGCCCAGAGCAGGAACTGACTCCGATCGGCTTGATTGTTATGACAGTAAGACCGCAGGAAGCGTATTAACTCCTCAATAGGAATTCAACCTGTTCATTAGCTTCAGGATGGTACCCAGAGGTGAGACTTACGTTATGTTAAGAAGCTTACAGAATGCCTTCTAGACTCTGGATGTATATTGTGAACCTTGGTCCGAGATGATATCTTCTGGGAGGCAATAGAACCTGAACACTTGGTCCGTCATGACTTGAACAGTTTCCCAAGCAGTGGGTAGTTTCTTGAGGGGTATAAAGGGACAGGCTTTAGAGAAGCGATCGACAATGGTTAATACAGTGGTGAACTGATTTGATGTAGGTAAGTCGGTCACAAAGTCGATTGCTATATGTAACCAGGGTCTTTGTGGAGCTGGTATAGGTTGAAGGAGACCTGCGGGACGTTCTCGAGAGGATTTGGAAACATTACAGGTGGTACAGGTTTGAACGAAGGTAGTGACATCGCTACTGAGGTTTGACAGATCGCCGGATCCAGATGCACACACACATTATAAGTTGTTACACAATCCAACGTGCTTAAAATTGAACTGGAAATTAGGTGCTGGGCGTCCGGCCAGAGGAGAACTGGACCCAACTAAGCCTGGTTCTCACAA
>JAUCNO010001819.1:5688197-5706993 GCA_032353835.1 Enteromius viviparus
GCAATGTTTACAATTTGGGTTGAATTTGAGAATGGTTGTTAATCATGAAATGATAAAATCTAGTTTCTACAATAGCTACAAAAATGGAAGAAATATTAATATTTCAGAAAAATACAATAAAAAATATGTACAGCATTAAGTGTGCCTGCATATGCTTATTCATAATTGCAGTAATTGCTATGTTTCCACATAAAACATTTTTTTTTTCTCGACCTGGTCTAAAAATGTATTTTGCAAATACTTAATTATGATTTTTTTTGTCATTTCTAAATTAAATTTCTAAACAAAACATTTTTGTCAGCCTTTTGTACAGCATAGGCCTACTGTTTTCAACCGGGCTGGTTTTAAAGCTCATAAAGACTATTAATACAAAAAAACTTATTGTAAAAAATAATAAGAATAATAATCAACAGCTTATTGATGGATTTAAATTTGCCTAATACAGAATCTGTGATTTATTTTTTACCACAAATATAAGAGCCAAAAAAGGCAAAAACTTCAAGCCCTGGTTCCAAATATTCAAAAGAAGAAAATCGAACA
Source organism: Enteromius viviparus (assembly GCA_032353835.1). NCBI lineage: Eukaryota > Metazoa > Chordata > Actinopteri > Cypriniformes > Cyprinidae > Enteromius > Enteromius viviparus. Next base: position 5,688,738 of record JAUCNO010001819.1, read on the forward strand.
TGGAATTGTATGAAATTTAAAAAAATTGCAGTTATGGAGTAATTAATAAAATGAGTGTGTAACTTTGATGAGTTACACACAAAGTTTCATGCTCAAACCATTAACTCTAAATACGAACAATATAATAGTGCTGTCAACATTATAGCAGAAACACCACTCTATTATAGACTGACACCTTAGAAACAATCCCAATGACCTTTACAGTAATCGTCTCTTCCCACACACTCAGCGATAACTGTGATTTAGGAACATAAAGACCTGTTAAGGTCGCTTTGCATATTTGCTTGTGTGGCCTCCTGACTGCTACAGCCAGTCAGTTCCAGATGGCCCACGCATTCAAATGCATCTGTCCTCTTCCGCACAGATATATGCCCACAGACAGGGAGTTTCCCTAAAGCCGAAGGAAGAGATGTATCCAGCACGGCCTAGGACACCATCCATCCGGCAGGACCACCAACAATAGCCGCATTGTTCCTCGTGTCTGCAAGGAAACACGGCCTACAGAGAGATGCCATTGTTTTATTGTGTAATGTTACCTGTGATTCGATAAATGATAGCGGCCCATGTTTTTGTGCTAGGAATGCGCAGATATATCACGGCGTTCTTAGGTCACTGCTGAGTTCTGGCACGGGCTCGGCTCGAGAGGAGCAGGAAAGCAGAAACCTCTTTATTTAAGAACAGCATTCCTGGGAAAGCGAGAGAGATCGCTTTCCAACAAAACGCCAGCCGTTCTTGAGCAAACAATACACTGGGATCTGTGGGAGAAGCGGCGGTTCGCTGCCAGGCGTTGTCATTGAAGGTGCCTGTGGCCGTACTGAGATAACGCGGCACGGGATGAGCTTTCCTCTCAAGCGGCGCCAGGGCTTCGGTTTGGGAGGCGAAACAGTGAGATATGAACCTGAGATCACGGGAAAACCTGAAGCCGTGCATCACAGACTTCCCACACCTCACCATCAGCGCAGCCTCCGCCGTGATAGATGGAGAAGGGCTTTGAACATTGATGCTTGCTCGAGAAATTTACAGGGCTTTGCTAAAATTGCATTCATTTCCAGAATATTTCCAGGCTCGGAAAACACAGTTGTATTAAATTTCATAGCTAGGAACCCCAATCCTATTTTATCTTATCCTCTAGTGAACTTACGCTGAATGATGAATGAATAAATTCATGCATCACGAATAGATGCTAAATATAATAACGCTATATTATAATAAAGTAGTAACTGTTGATTAAAAGAGAAAGTCAATACAATAAGGCTCATTAGTCATGAAATAAGAATAAACATTAATTCTATAGCATTTTTTAATCTTAGTTATTGCATATTAATGTTAGTAATTTCACCATTTGCTATGAGCTAACAAAGTAATTTTAAATGATTGAATTTTTATTAATTAACATTAACAAAGATTAATAAATACTGTAATAAATGCATTGTTCGGTTATGTTAGTTAACACATTAAACTAAAGTTAATAAATGACACCTTTATTGTGAAGTATATATTTATACAATGAGGAATTATGGTAATATATAATTATATATATATATATATATATAAATATACTACACTGATAAAATAATAACTTGATTGCAACAGAAGAAAAATCTATTTGTTCCTAAGTTTTTAAAAGTTAATCAAAGATAAACAAACATAAATTACTATACTAAAGTATAAAATACATAACTGCTGATTACGAACAGTTTAGAAAAGCATAAATAAAAACAAAAGAAAAATAAGTTACGAAAGTCATTGTAAAAGCGTAAATGTAATGATCTGATCAAAAACTTTGATTAACACAAGATTATAGACCTACTCTTTAATATGGATGAACTGATAATACAGGTGGTGTTTATTTCGGAGGATAAAATAATATTGCACTTACTAAGAAAAAAAAAAGCTTAAACATTTAAAACTCATTTACTTTCTGTGATCTGATATATTTTTAATTAATAAAAGAACAGGAGTTTTTGGATTATTAAAAATGTTATTACATACCAAATGGAGGCTGATGGATGAAGAGGGCAAAGCAGTAAGAAGCATTTGTGATGCTGAAGAAAAAAAACAAAAACAAGACATCCTTAAAGATTACAAATATTCTAAATATATAAAGTCAGTTCTGATTTGATGTTGTGTCTTACCTGAAAGCTTCCTGTAAAACGAACCAAAGTCAAATTAAAGACTGCAATGACAGCAAAACCCAGAAGACATACAGTTACCACATGAACAATGAATTCAATGAAATCAGCATATTTCTCAGACATTTTATTAGAAAGTCATCAAACTCTAGAAAAATGGATGCAAATCAATGAGCACGGCACAATTACTGCTTCAAAGTACAGCAATGAAACTTTAAAAAAATAACAAACGGGGACATTATGAGATCCATTAGAAGATCCATTTATTCACACACACGTACATGTGAAACAGCAGATTATATACATTCAGTAGTTGAAGTTGTGGAAGACTTCCGATTAGTAAAGACAAATCCCGTTTAACATTCCCTGGCTCTCGAATCAGTCCTCCAAACCTGCTTCTGAATACATTACGGTAGCAAGCAGGCACCCCCGAGATGCTTTCAGTCCCAACAAACGCCCTAAACTGAACTAAACTGAAGAAATAATTTAAATGCTATGGCAGTCACTTTAATGCACTTGAAGTGTGTTCATGATGTGGTGAAATGCTGTTGTGTGTCACAAACTGAAGGAAAGGCAGCTAGTGTTCCGACCGGTTCAGAGAAAATAAGTGAGAGTCTCTCCCACCCTGATTGAGATTTTATGGGGAAAGATCAAAAATAAAGTTTCTATCTGACAAATCTCTTGCTTGAAGAAGTGCCAGATAAACTGAACTAACTTAATGCTATCCAGACCTTTGACTAAAGCTTATATTTTGTAGGGGGAAAAACAATTAAGTGCATTGAAAATCATTATATATTAAAAAATAAAATAAAATCATGAGAATATTAAGTTACTGATTGCAAAGGTGTAAGAGATTTTTGATGTGCATTATAAGACGAAAATGATGGCCAATTCCAACTAAGCAACAATAATATTTCAATTAGTTACAGATCTGGACGTTCTCAAATCAAAGCCCTTGACAGGTCACACGAAAAACACAGAACCACTCAACAAAACCCCCAAAACACTTCCATAACACAAGCATGTGGCTTAAATAGTCTAAAAATATCTGCTGTACATATGACACAATTATTTACATAAAGTTTGTTAATGATTTATGCACGTAATACATGTTCACCTATGTAGTCCTCTCGTGATGAGGACTTTTTCCTTTAGCCTTCAATGCAAACTAAAGCCAAGCACCTCTGATACTGAATCTTGAACATTTTGTAAAAAATGAGAAAATCAAATGAGAACAGAATGCTTGCAGAGAGCCTGTTTTTTTTTGGTACAATTTGTTTTTAAATACGAAAAATTTGGATTCTATGAACCAAATAAAAAAAACAAAAAACAATAACTGTGGTTGAAAATTATTTTTGACAAAAGCGCATGCGTTTTATAATGAGGGTGACCTGAACATTTGCCAATTTCTCTGGATAGCTTAGCTTTTATCTTTTCCTTGTCTGAGAATGCAGCTGATAGAAATACTTACAAGGGTCTTGTTGATTTAAGAGCAACAAAAGGTATTTGGTACAAATCAAACGTTTTTTTTTCTATTCTTTTGCAGGTCAGGAATTTCTCCCAGATACCTTCAGTGAACGAATCAACGTGGCCTTTACAGTGCTCCCGATCCACAGTCACTCTGCTTGTACAAAACGCTGCACCTGCTCCCAGAGGTTGAGTAGAAATCAAAAGAGAGTTTGCATAGAGTCTTAAGGGAACCTACAGAAGCCAGTCGGTCGGCTGCTGTCAAACGCTGTCGAACTTGTGTTTTAGGTAGTCCTTCATGACCTTGGCAATGGGCAGATCTTCCAGAAACTTCAGGCTTTGTAGGCCGATGCACTGCCGGATCTTTATCCTGCACAGATCCTGCAAAGTCCTGGGCTGCTCTGAAACACATCGAGTGTCGGGTTAAACGCCAGCAACGTCCAGAGTCAATCACATCTGACTGTATTCCTGTCTGAACTCTAACTCTAGCTATTTCAATTTGATAACAGAGAAAAAACATTCTAAAAAACATAATAGAAACTTTAATGATGTTATTAAAATGGCAACATGTGTCCTATAACTGACTCAGAAGGGTGTTCATTATGTGTCTTTGTCAAATACACTAAATAAATTATATATTAATAAACTTAATATTGGTTAACAGTGTGTGCAGAAGGACTGAACTCACCAGACAGAAATGTCTGCCTTAAGAATTCAACTAAGCAGATATAAATCAAAAATATGAATTAAAGACTGCAGGTGGTTGAATTTTCTATTTTAGCTCCACATCTTTATAAAACAGAGAAAAATGTTGGCAGGTTGGAAGAGGTCTCTATAGTCTCTATTTTTTTTTTATCTCCTCATTTTTATTGACGATTAATATTTGATCATTAATCAAATAATGTATTCTTCGTACTGTTGTGCTTTGGGATGAACAAAATTACTTAATAAAATGCATTATTATTAAAGCTATTGCGTAATATCTTTATATAAATTGATTCTATTACCACTGCTATGCTGATGACACACAGCTCTATCTTTCATTTCAACCAGATGACCCAACAGTAGACGCTGAAACGACTCCTGAAAACCCATCTCTTTCAACACTACTTGATCCATTTCTACACTGCACTAATCTAAACATTGCCTGCTATACTGTATAATGATCACTTACTAAGTTGCTTTTGCCTCTTTAGGACTAATTGCTTGTTGTTTTCCCCACATGTACGTCGCTTTGGATAAAAGCGTCTGCTAAATGGATAAATGTAAATGTAAATATAAATGTAATAATAAATGTAGAATCCGTCACAGAGAGTCTGTTATTTGAGGCAGGAAAAGATTAAACTACATTTGCATATTATATTCCATGCATCTTACAGACTTTTTAGGTACAGGGAAAATAAAAGGTTTGGAAAAGCAATTATTTCTGGGAGAAATGAAAAACAACATTTGCATTAGGGTTTTCAAAAAAGCACAAAAATATTTTTATGCAGTGTGAATGTATTCTATATTTAAGGTAAAAATCTGTCACAAAAAGTAAAAGAGTTACTTAAGGATGGCAGGCACAAACCCCCCCAAAAACAAAGAAGTTCAAAAAAGGAAAAAAGGAATTAAAAACAATATATAAGAATTTATAGATTTGTCACAAACAGTCAGTTTTTTTTAAATAGTGCAGATAAAAAGTATATCTTCATAGATATTTTATAGGTACAGCAGCAAAAAACACATATTTAATTGAAAGGGTTAGAAAGAAGAAAAAAATGATTGTTTCTGTTACAGAAAACCATAAGTGCACATCGGAAAAAAAGCACACACAAAACACTTTCCTGTCCATTTGTCTTATTAAAAGATATCAGGAACGTTCTGCAGTGAGTTCCAGGAAACCGATGCACAGAGTTTATCAGTTTTAATGGGCCCGTTTTCCCGTCCCAGCACAATATGGCACAGGCTGTGTGCACACAAATGAAGCCAGCTGGAAAAACCACTACAAAGAGCTGGAGACGGCCATCTGCAGCCCCTGTCTTCTGTCAGTCTCCATGCCATAGAAAAAGCTCTCAACTACAGGTGACGGCAAAGAGACCGAATCAACACGTATTCTCACGAAGCGCACCGTCAATCCCTTCAAGACATGAAGTCATCACTCTCAAAGAGTCCTCGATGTAAATACAGCCGCCGAAGTGCTTTTTAAATAAATAATCAGGGTGAAATGGGATCGCTCTAAAAGAGCTGACAGCGAGTAAATGTCTGCGACAGGTGGCTTTGATATGGTGATATCAAAGTTGAAGCAAAGCGCAGGAATGTGGCCATTGTTGCGTACTTGCTCATTAGTGCTTCAGGTAACACGGCTCGCTTTCTCAGACGGCCGATTGTTCTGTGTGGGGGATAGAGATCATAATGCCGTTCGCTCGGGAGGCGGTGAGGCCATTGCTCAACTTACAGATTGACAGAACGGCCGCTGCTCTCTGTGAGATTTGACATTTTTCTGGAGAAAAGAGGGAATATGAGCTCCTTTGATGATACTCTCATTATTAACCCTTGGAGTTTTAAAGCTTCATGTGTTACTTGATTGGAGCTCTTTTCTGCTGTAATATGTAATGTACAGCTGTAATATTAACTGGAATGAGCTTTTTAGAATTAGAATTACTGTTCATTTGAAATAATCAAATTAAATGACAATAATAACAACAACATGATGTATATGAAATATTACGGTAACTACTAAGTTACTTAAATTCATTTGTTGTTGTTAAAAAAATAATAAAACAATACAAATAAAAATATTTATTATATATGTACACATTAGGGTTGGGCAGTATATCACACAATATACTCAACCACATGTTGTGAGTAAAGTCAGTTCTTTGATTAGTGTTAATACACAGAGCCGTAGATCACTGACAAGCTACGCAATATCGAGCAGTTTTACAAATGAATCACCAACGAAACTAAAACACGATATCGCATAGCTTGTCAGTGTATTAACTGGTGCTCTGTTAGAAAACAGGGGATGGAGATTTACCGCTGATCAAAGAACCAGCTGTACTGACGAGATGTGCATGAATATATCATGACTATATTGCCCAGCCCTAATATACAAATATATATGCGTGTGTGAAAAAGACTTTTTTAAATATATTAAATTACAATTTATTCTGAATATGATATTATGATAAATACTAAGGTTTTAACAAATGTAAAAAGGTTTGAGTTCCAGGTAGGTGTAGGTGTGGTGAGCGAATAACCAGCACTCTCTCCACCTTCAAAACTTGAGGTAAGACCCTTGAGCAAAGAACTGAACCCCCAACTGCTCCCTGGGCGCCGCAGGATTGGCTGTCCACTGCTCCGGGTCTGCGTTCACGGTGTGTGTTTGTGTGTGTGTGTGTGTGTGTGTGTTTGTGTGCACCTTGGCTGGGTTAAACGCAGAGCACTAATCCCAAGTAAGGGTCACAATACCTAGCCACACGTCACTTCAAATCACTAAAAGTTTAGTTTAGTTCAGCTAAACAAATATTTTTTTTATGAATAAATAAATATAACAACAACCACATAACATAAAATAAATAATTCTAGCAGAAAGGTGTTTACACTTCAAGAATGTCATATTAAAAACAAGTTTGCTCCAGTGTCAACTGGCCCAAAGCGCCCTCTTGGTGGCACTAAACTTTGAGAGAATGATCTCAAAATTGACCATCCTTAATAATTAATTACCATTTACTATAACACCATGTCCTAACTACATGTGATGCAAAATTTTTTCCAGCGAACTCGCAAGCAGAATCGATAAAATCACTGCCAATCAGAAGCATGTGTGTGGGGGGGCTCTCAATTCATAAATATCAAAGCTTTTTAACATGGTTAAATGTACTTACTAAGGGACTGATAATACCTTTGTCATACGCTCATTGGTTAGAAGTGAGTTCACATTTTTTACTTAACTTACATGTTTGCTTTAACTTATTTTCAAGATCTGAGCTAAACTATCTGTTGTTTCTTTCAGTAAGGCAATAAAGGTCACACAAAATGATATTTAAACTCGTATTAGACACATTTAACTTTGAATAAAAGACATAAGCCTTTGAGAATTCTCACTGTCATATAGTTTCTATTTCAGTTGGGACGTTGAGGAAATAGCTTTGTTGTCTATGGTCACAAATAAACATTAAAGAGAAGAAGAACCTACTTGTGACCTCCTGCAGGAAGTCCAGACAGGGCCGACTGATGCCAGACATGCTGACAGAAACAGCCACGGGCGTCTGACCCTCGTAGTTCCTGGTGTTCGTATCGGCTCCATATGTGTACAGCATCTGTGCGCACAGCACATCGTCTCTGAGGGCCGACAGGTGCAGCGGCGTCTGGCCGTCCTCCAGCCGGCCCAGGTTGGTGTCTGCTCCGCGCTGCAGGAACATGCGGCAGTACGAGTGGTTGCCCTTAATGACTGCATAGCGCAGCAGGAAGCCATTCTGAATGTCTATGTTGGCGCTGTGGTCGAGCAGGATGCGCACACAGCTGGAGCGCTCGCGGATGATGGCCAGCTGCAGCGGCGTGGTGCCTTTGTCGCTGAGCGGGTCCACCTCAGCTTTGAACTCCAAGAGGAGACGCACGAAGGAGTCGCGGCCGTAGTGGGCCGCCACATGCAAAGGAGTCCAGCCATCGTTGCTCTTGGCGTTGATGATGTCGCTGCGGTACTCGGACTCCAGCATGAGGCGGGCGATGCGGGCACGGCCATGCATGGCGGCATAATGCAGAGCGGTGAAGCCTCCGATGAAGTCCTTCACTGTGGGATCCGCTGCAGAGATAAACATGTCAAAACTGAACTTGATGAAAAAGCTCATCAAGACAAACTTTAGGCAGACAAATCTTAAAGTTAAAAAATTTGGAATTTAGTAGTTGATCACATATTTTCTACATGATTGGCATGACAACTGGTATATTACTAAAGTGTTGCTAGCGTGATTACCAATGATTTTAATAATTAGTGCAGAAATGGTAGAATTCTGTGTTGTTACAGATTTGACCAAAGAATTCCTATGATTTATGCAATATTAATGTAAACTTGAAATCCAATTATTTGCTGGAAATAATACAAATACAAAGGGCAAACAAATATGACAACCCGGAAACTGAAACATTTATGCTGACTACTGTAAAATAAATGACAATTGTAAAGCTTAACTGTAAATGTAGATGTGTACAATTTTAAATGATCGTGTTAACACTGAACAGCCATAATATTAAAAAATGTTTATAAAATGTATAACATTTTATAAATGCTAAATGTATCCACTGGGCACAAATAACTCTGGAGATTTGATGTGCTTAATTAGCTTGTAAAGATCCAAACACTATATCCAAACATTTGGATCATTTGCATAATTTTAATCAAAGGACTGTATCGCAGTATTGATTACTCTGATTACAGTCTTGGTAAATGTATTCTGAATCTCAATCAGTACAGATGGCCACACAGCTGCACACTTGGTTGTGTATCATTCAGTCTGCAGATGTTTCGACAAAAACAGCTCTGTTTTATAGCGCCCTCTAACGTCTGGCATGCCTTATTACACTTACACATGAACATATCAGTCTATCTGAGCAGCACCAGATAACACCAGTTTAGTGTTACAAAGTAAAGTACATGATAGTGCTGTCAAATTATTTATTGTGATTAATCAAATCCAAAATCAAAGTTTTTGTTCACATAATATATGTGTGTGTGTGTGTGTGTGTGTGTGTGTACACTGTGTATATTTATTATGTATACATTAATACACGCACACACATAGTATATATTTAGAAAGTATTTACATGTGTGTATGTATATATAAGCATATTTAATAAATAAACATAACATATTTTCTTAAATATATACAAGCATGTATTAGCCGTTTGATGATACAGTAGGGAACCTAAATAGAATAATAGAGTAAAATATGATAAACACACACAAAACATAACTTTTTCATGTTTTTGTTTTTTTTAATCACTTTTTAATCTTGGCAGTTTAACTTTGTGCAAGTGTGCTTTTGTTGTGTGGAAATTAGAAGCTTGTACTATTTTGCCTATGATGTGTTTTTCTTCATGTTGAGCAAACCGACCACAGCTTTTCGTAAATGTCAAATTAGGCTGGTCATTTTAGATTTTTTTACCAACTGACACTTTAAATCACTTCCCGCCACTGTCTTTACCTCCGTGTTCGAGGAACACACGCACGCAACGCTCCTTTCCCTTCGCCGCAGAGAAGTGCAGCAGCGTCCAGCCGTTGGCGTCCCTGATCTTGGGCGAGTAGCCCTGCTCCAGCATTTTGCGGACGGTGTAGACATCGCCGGCCGCCACCGCCGCCTGGATCTGCAGCTCCTCCTGTAACTCTGGGTTCCTTCTGCAGTGATGGTTCAGCATCCTGTCACATCTCGCAGTACGGGGCTCAGACGCTCCTGTGTCCCTGCACACATGTGTGGTATTATGAAGGCTTTTTATTGAGACAAGCTCATCAGTTCTTAAAATCATATAAATAATACATTTGTAATATTTATTATTATAAATGCCATGTTTCAAATGTGTTTTGTTGCAGATTTCTTTTCTTTTAACAGGACAACCTGCTAGATATAAATATAAAACATTAAAATAGGCAAAAACTGTGTGTAAAAATATAATTTGCACAAATCACTGTTAAAATATTAACCATATTCTTCAAAGTAATTAGATATTATCAGCTGCATTGCATGAAGCCAAACCAACCATAAACATGATTAGACAACACATTTTAACACACTACAAAAATTGACAGAAATTACACATATATGTATGTATGGCCATGGCCTACAAAAAGTTAGAAAGCACAGCTATGAGACAAAATTACCGTTCATTAATGTCTTTTAGTTTTGAAACAGCCTTTGTGTTCTGCATCCATAATCACATCCACTTCAGATCTCCATTCTACACATGCACAATTACACAGAAATATAAACATTCATAATATTCATATGAATTAATATGGATAAAATATGCATGTTTACGTACATAATCATCATTTAGCCACACCTATCTAAAGACGTCTTATTTACACACTTATCTGTCACGTTACATTGATCATCTCTCTGTTTAGGGGTAAATATTAATTGTCACCCATCAGTTCACTGTGTTATTGTCTTTCAGCCACTGAAAAAAACAGCTGCACCGAGCATTTGCACACCTATATTAACTTACACCAACGCAAATGTTCGCAAACATATGTGATATTTATCATCAACGGCAGTTTAACCACTTTATCACCTTAAATATGTTAAATAAAAGGTGAATAATTATGTTTGTAGCTGCTGCACTGAGAACAATGAATCTGTTAGCTGGTGTGCTAAACCAGCTGTAGCAGCTTAAATCAGCCTAAAACCAATACTAAAGCGGCTCTGTTTAGAGGCCGGCGTAATTTAATTTAATATCGTTGAAGTATGCGATACGATAATTCTGACACTGATCAATAAACTGAAGGAGAATTTGACAAACTCTGTGATTGACATGTACTGTTACTGCATTAGCATAGTTAGCATTTAGCCAGCGGTTACTGACCATTTCCACAACAACACTGATTTTAAAGTGACTAAAACTCTCTCAACCCGCGGCTAGAGGATAAAATTACCGATATCTGCTAATTAACACAATAAAGACTCGAGAGACCGTGAAATATTATATATATAATATACATACAGAGCACAAATACAGTCAGGTAGCCATGAACATCATCTCCAAGGCTTCAAACCGCAACAGCCAATCAGAATCCAGCTGTCAAATACGTCATGCCTACATCATACTGCTGCAAAATAATAGGCCGAATGTCCGGGTTTTGCGACAATTGTTGCTGTATAATGGCAAACAGCAACACCATGTGGTTTGTACAGAGCCGCTTGTTCCTTGTATCGGAGCGGATTTTGTATAAGAGTTGAAAAAAGGCCCCAGCATTTTAAGTGAGTAGTTATAAAAGCTCTTCATTACAGTAAGGATTATGATTTAACGTCGCAACTTTCTACAGATCAACGTACGTCACTGGATTCAATCACAATTCTACAGCGTCACATGAAAATCTGTAGTCAAACTTAGGTCAAAATATGAGGTTATTTTTCTATTTATGAACTTGTAAACGAGATAAATTGCAGAGACTGATGCAGTGGCTTTTAGCATAAAGGATATTGAGAAATATAGATAATGGATAAATAGATAATGTAAGCAAGCAATGAAGATACTGTTATGAAATATGCTTTGTCTTTTTTTAAATAATTAAAAAAACGCATAAAATGTGCCTAATAAGTACTTTATACCAGTAATTGTGTATGTGTGTGTATAGTGTTGTATTACTATTTAATTAGTTGGTGTTTTTATTAAATATAACCATTATAACAAACTGCTGCTTATTAATACCAGGCATATAATTTATATGTACACTCATAGAAAAGAGAAATGGACCGCCGTCATTCTTTGGCCTTTCATTTTCACAGTGTCTCATCATGGATGCCTCAGGATTGGATATCCAAGACATTTTTGGGCTGCTGCGTGCAGGATCTGCTCCCACTGTGAACAGTGAACAGCTGGCCAACAGAATCTCATCATGTTTTATGAGTCAAACAGAAAACGCAGACATCATGTGCTTGTGTCTCACTCTTACTGAGAGCATCATTAGCAGACTGACAGCACAGAGTCTGCCTCAAGATGCCACAGTATTCTATGAAGATGTGATGAGAAGGCTGTTTGGAGAAATGAATCTGATGGCAAAGCTGGTAGGTTAAATAAAAAAAGAGAGAGATTAACCAAATATAAGCCTGTTTTTAGAAAATTGATAAATTATTACAAATGGGTTTTTTATTACATATTAATTTATTTTATTAAATAATAACTATTATTTATTTCATCCAAAATGCTGCAAAAACAGTAATATTGTGAAATATTTTTACTACTTAAAACAACTGCTTTCTATTTAAATAAATATTTCAAAATGTAATTTATTCCTGAGATTTCAAAGCTGAATTTTAGCATCATTACTCCAGTCACATGATCATTCAGTATAATTCTAATACGCTGATTTGCTGCACAAGAAACATTTATTATTATGTTGAAAAGCTAAATAGATTTTGGAGGCGTCTCATTAATGAATAGAGAGATTTATCTGAAATAGAAATATTTTGAATAATTTTAAATGTCTTTGATCAAACTAATGCAACCTTGCTAACTAAAAAGTATAATTTGGCATAATTTCATAATTTAATATGCAATTAGTCCAGGCTTTTGAATGGTATTGTGTATAATGTTACAAAAGTTTTTTTTATTTCAAATAAATGCTGATCTTTGGATCTTTCTTCATCAGAGAAAAAATATACTCACCTGTTTTACATTTTATTGATGATGATGATAATAATAATCAATGTTTCTTGAACAGTGAATAACTTGCCAGTGGAGTGTTTTGTGACTCGTTTGTTGTCTTGATGCAGGTCTCTTTCCTCCGATCTCAAGACAAGCTGGTATCTCATTTATCTGCAAAGTGCATGTCAGTCTATATCATCAATGACATCTCTGTGAGTATTGGTGCTGTAAATGAAGATTAATTCTAACATGCTAAATTGTACCAATGTGTAGACAGGGTTTCAGTTTTTTTCTTTCCTGATATTTCTCTCTCGATTAAGTGCTGTATTTGTTGATTTCAGGGAGGCAGCAGCTGGATGTGGAGACACACTTGTGCTCAAGTGTTTGAGAAATCAGTGTCCAGTAGTGAACTGGACTCCTGTCTGTGGTCCCTGACCGCTGTGATAAAAGCAGTGCTGAGAGGAGACACTGGCCTGAATCAGAGAGGTACAGCTCTCAAGCGTATGCTTATGAAACTTACCTGGAGTGGAATAATGTAGAACCTTACACAGGATTTAATCTCAGGTGGCAAGAGAGGCAGGACCTCAGGATAAAATTAGGACAATTGACTAAATATGTAAAACTGGTAGAAAAGATGGAGTAATTACAGTAATCATGACTTTCACTACATCTGAGCCTAAATGAACTTGCAGTAACTAGAAAAAAAGGGGGGGGAATTGTTGCTAGGTTACATCTGGTTAAATCTGTGTGTATATTCAGCTTAGTATGTTTGATGACTAATAATATTAATAAAAACAATACCTTATAAACATAAAAAGAATGGGTTGAGAATAGGTGAGTCATTAAAAAAAAAAAATCACCTTATGCTCAAATAATTAATTCACCCTTATCCCACTTTTCCATGTTGGACATCATTTTTATAATAATAATAACAATAATATTAATTTATTATAAATCCACCTTAAATATTTTTTTTCCATGTTGAACGTTATCGTTTTAATTAACAATAATAATAATGCTTTTAAAATGGTTCAATGTTCAAGAATAATGGAGTGATAGTAGCAGAAGTAGTAGTTTTTATAATAATAATAATAATAATAATAATAATAATAATAATAAATCACAAAATTTAAATCCAAACTTAAATCAAAATTTTCCTTGTTGGATGTTATAATTTAAATAACACTAATAAACATTATTATTATTATTATTATAATTGCTGTCATAGTTATTAATAATAGTGATAATATATTAAGTCATTATTTCTTCATATTGGAAGTTATTTTATTTATTAATAACATTTTTAATAATAATTATATTTTTTATTACTTTGAGAATGGCAAACATTAGTTTGTAGTAACAAATGAGTTTCAAAATAGTGCTATTTTTTAAGCAATATAATTCATTTAATATAATAAAATTCAATATAATAAAGTTTAATAAATAATGTGTTACTATGGAAATAAAACAAGCATGAATTTACATCGGACTAAAACAGCCAAACTTTGCCTTCTCATTTTCAGAGGACATAATTTCTCAATCCCAGCTGCCTGTTTTTCTCCATAGATGTTTTGACAAAGCTTCTTTCTGGATTGGATTCCTCCATCTCTTGCTTGTACACCAACCTACTGACTCCAGACACACAGGAACCTCATAAAAGAGAACCGCTGGATCTTTGTAAAACCTTGTGTGAGTTCTTCAACCTCCTGGAGGTGCTCAGCGCTGCCCGGCTCAGATTCGGAGTCTGTTCTTCAGTTCAGAGAGTCATATTCGTTGAGTCACGAGCACTGCTTCACGTCGTGAAAGCTGACGTGGAGTATTTGGTGAAGAAACGAGTGCTGCTTCTTCTGAAGAGAAGTCTTCTTCGGAGAGCCGGGGAGGACTGGGCTTCAGCTGAAGTTCAATGTGTATCAGATGAAGATCACGGCCTGACGGAGGACGTTCTGATCATGGCAGGGGGGGTGTTAGAGGAAGTCACTGCAGGCTGGCTGAAGGAAGTCCCTGTGAAAGCTCAAGGCAGTTTCTTCGGTGGGAACTGTGATGTGAGTCTTGGCGGGACACAGAAGGACAATGTGATTATGAGAGCCGTGAGCTTGATTCTGCTGAAATCATTGGAAATAAACATTCAGTCCCATCCGTGCAAAGGTAATTAGAGCTTCACAGTTAATATTGACAGCTCAAAACTTCACATGCTGACTTAGTCTTAACTGAAATGGATTTTTTTGTTTGTTTTGATGTCAACAAATGAAATTTTTTTGTGACTAAACAGTGCCATTTGTGTTATATTGTTACTTAAAAACAAACCAACAAAAAACATTAAAATTTGTTAAAAATAAAGCCAAACTGAAATACTTATACAATACTAATTAAATAAACTTTTAAAATCCAACAAAAAATAAATATAACTTAATAAAAGCTAAGTATAAATCTAGAAAAATATAGAAAAAGCTAGTTCAAAATATTAATAATTACTATCAAAGTATATAAATAATATTTGTAATAAATTTTTGCTTGTTAAATAAAGCTGAAAATAAAAGGTTACATGTAAAATTAAAGTAATATAAAAATAGAAAAATTAAAAAAAATCTTATATAGACAAATAATATAATAATATTCAAATATTAAAATAATATTAATAAATATAACAAAATAAAAACAAGATAGAAATATATATAAAAAAACGAATGCACATAAAAAAGACAAAAAAATTAGATAGAATATTACTGTTTTTTTTGTGTGCTATACTGTATATATGGGAAGGATGCAATTTCAGATGCAGCCTTTCTAGTTTCTAGTGCTTTAATTTCTAGTGCTGTACCTCTGCTGATGTTTAATAGCACATGCCTTGTAATGACGTTCACCAGCAGAGGGCGACGTGTCTCTGCGTAATGCGTGTCTTTCCTGTGTTTTTCAGGATCTCAGAGTAACATTGATGTCTGTGGGTATTTATCAGAGCTCATGTTGTTCCTCCAGCATCACGGGACTCTGGTGTCTCCAGATGCTCACAGCTGCTCCTGGGTGTCTGTAGTATTTACTGAACAAGATGACGACATGATGGAGTCTGCCAAGACTTTGATTGGATTGTATTTATTTCAGAAAAGGTTTGGAATTGGTTTTATACATACAGTTTTAATGGAACTGTACAAAAACCTGTATTTCTTCTATCTGATATGGGTGCATTTCTATTAGGCCAGTGCTAATATCTATAGGCATATAAAGCATTGCTGAAATAAAAAGTACTTTTTTTTTTTTTTTTACAATGTTTACTCAAAGTAGACTCAAATGTTGCCTGATGTATTACACTATACACTACCATCTGAATTAAAAAATACATTTTTCTCACCAAGCCTGCATTTAATGCAATGAATAGAAAATGCAAATTCATATTTTCATTTAAAATAGATTTATTCGTGTAACCATTGAAATACACAAAATATTCAGTTGAATGTATCCCTGCTAAATAGAAGTATTTTTTCCTCTAACACTTTACAATAAGGTATCTATCTATCATTCTATTTATCACCTACCTACAAATAGTTTATTTCTCACTCTTATCTAGTTGCTTATTAACTAGTATATTGGCAGTTAGTACTTATTAAGCTCATATTAATGCCTTATTTTGTATAAGTATATATCTAGATCACTTAACCATTGACCATATTTAAACTTAACTACCCAACTAACTATTAGTAAGCAGAAAATTAGGAGTTCATTGAGGGAAACCTCTTAGTTAATATGTCCCTTAATTTAAGTTAAATAAAAGTTGTTATTAAAATATACAAATGAAGAATATGTCTTTAATAGCTAATCTTCCTCTGTTTTCCTCACAGGTTGAGCTGCTCAGACTCCGGGGTTTGTGTCTGGGGTTGTAACCCTCACTGTCATTTCATACTTTTACTCCGCTCCCTCTCCTTCGACCACAGCGTGCTTCTGGACTTCCTCATCTCCTCTGAGACGTGTTTCCTGGAGTACTGCGTCCGCTACCTGAAGCTTCTCCGCGAGGACCGAGCTGCCTTCTCTAGCTCTTGTCATCATATTGAAGATTGTGATGGTGCTGGAAGAAGAAGCAGCCATCCTTCCATTCAAGCTTCTTCTGCTGTTTCAGAAATGCTGGATGTTGTTCCCTGTTCTAGATCGTCAGCAGGTAACGATGTCCCACGACTGGTTGATTATGGCAGCTCAGACGAATCCGAGGAGGCAGAGGAGCGTGTTTCTGACAGGAACTCTGGGAAGACTGAGGCAGATTCTTGTAGGACTCAAATGGAGCTGGAACAAGGGCGGACCGAACATGCATCTGATTCTCTGCTGGGTAAAGTGTTGATGTGTCTTAGGGACTTAGGGACCGCTGTAACCAGACTACACAACAGTGGTCTCTTTCCCTACAACCCTGCCTCACTCCTAAAGCTGCTAAACAGCATTGAACCCCAGAGAAACATGCTCAGTTAAAGATACCGAATAAGGATAGATTAAAACTGATCAGAATTGGCAACATGTTTATTCTCTGCTCAATTAATTCATGCAGTGAATTAACATACGTCACTGAACCAAAAAACATTTTTTTGCATCAGACTGACGGTTATGGAAGGATTTCATAGATTAAATTCTTAAAAATATATATATATTACATAGGATGGTTAAAAAAAATAAAAGAATGAAATGAAAGTGTACGTAAAGCATTACGTGCATTTCTGTTTTCATGTAAAATTGACATGAAATCCAAATTGGTGTCATTAAATTCAAATCAAATTTCAAACCATATGGTTACTGTAAAATCAAATATGCTTTGAAATGTGATGGTTCTCATGATTTACTTTTTTTTTGTTTATTCATTTATTTATTCTTGCATGTCATCATACTTTTTTTCCCCTTGTAAAATAATTAAATGAGTATTTTTTTTTAATGCTTACATTTTTTTTTTTTTACTGTTGTGTTTTTTTTACGACTCAAAAGGTAAAAACTGTTTTATATATATATTATGCCAAAGCAGCTATAGGCCTAATAAAAAGTGAGCACACTGAACTTAGCCCCTCGCAGCCTCGTTTTCAGTCACGTAATAATAAAAAATGACGTCTGCCATGGACAAGGTCCACTATAGGCTGCGGCATCACGTCCGATTTTTAAATGTTCGCGAGAACCTTTCCCCTGTAAAATAATTTCATGCCTATTTAAATGCTAATGAGGATGGTGTTGAGCCTAATCCACTTCCAAGTCAGTGGAATAAACCTGTCACACACTTTTTTTTAATGCTTACATTCTATCATTTTTTTTTATTTATCGGAACATTCCATTGTATTTAAAAATAATAATATATATAT
>JAUCNO010001819.1:5707093-5739574 GCA_032353835.1 Enteromius viviparus
ATTTATTAATATTTGACTTAGGTCCCTGAGTTACTGTTGTTGTTTTTTACAACTCAAAAGGTGAAAACTGTTAGTGTGTGTGACAGGTTTATTCCACTGACTGGGAAGTGGATTAGGTTCAACACCATCCTCATTAGCATTTAAATTACATCACCAGCTAATGAGAGCAAGTTAATTTCCATCAGTTTATATGCAAATATCCAGAATCAACAACCATTCCTGTCGCCAACAGCTTTTCAGAAGGAAAGGCATTAGTACAGTAGCCCACACAGCTGTTGCTCATTTTAATGTCATGATTAGGCTTGTTCGATAATTAGAGTCTCTTCACATTAAATGTTACTGAAGATTGTTTAATTAATTAAACTGTTCAAGAATCCCAAAGGACAAAACCTTTCGTTTTGTTTTCTAGCTTCTAAATATAAATAAACCTGATTAAATTACGTTATATTTACTAAATTGTCATAACATAATTTCCAGAGAAATATCAAGCAGCACATCTGCTTTCAACATTGATAATAATAATAATAAATGTTTCTAGAGCAGCAAATCGGCATATTAGAATGATTTCTGAAGATCATGTGGGACTGAAACCTGGAGTAATGATACTGAAAATGTGTCTTTAATCAAAGAAATAAAATACATTTTAAAATGTATTACAATAGAAAATTGGATCTAAATTATAATAACTTTTTTAATATTAATGTTGTTTTTTTACTGAGTTTTTGAGCAAATAATTGCAGTGTTGATAAGCATGTTCTGCATCTTAAATCTAAAAAATATTTTTACGGACCCCAATCAAAGAGGAGAGCACAAATAATTTAATATCTATATGGTCAGTTAGGAAAGCAAAATGATTATCTATTGCTTAGTAGAATGTAGCTTTATTAGATAAGGAATATGATGAAAAGAATAAGATGAAATTTTCGATCACTGGCATATTTAAAAAACCCTAAAACAAAACTTGTATTGTGGGTAAAACGATTGACATTTAAGATGCAGAATTGTGTATTTCTCTATTGTGTCATGTTAATAATTAATCACATTGTTGAATCAATGCAGTTTATGATGAAATGCATTACTGGTTTTATATTCTCTTTGTTTTTTTTGACTTTTCATGCACCGACTGTTATCCAGTGTAAAATCGGTGTCCTTAAGTAAGGCTAGTTCAGATCAACTGCTATAAATAACTAAAGGTGTCTCCTGAATTCAGTGTAATTACTGTGTGTGAGACACAGACGGTGTGGCCCTGACTCACAGCCTGTGCTTTGTCTTATCAGGCTGAGTGAACCGCTGATTTCTATCAGTTGCACAATGCAAACGAGGCGAGTCCTTAGGGCGCAGTTTTTGCGAGGCCATCGAATGCCTGTTCACCGCGGGAAGGTAAGGAGGAGGTGAGTAGGGAGGGGAGAAAACCAGTCAATTGGCACTAAAGCAGGGTGTGACCATAAAGTATTTCAGACAAAGAGCGTTCCCGTGGGCCTCCAGCACAGTGCTGTCATGTTCCGCACTTTCCCAGCGTCAGCAGCGTGACACATTCACCTGAACCGCTGACGGCAAGCAGAGGTAAGCGTGCGGCAACACTTGACCTTGGGTGAAGTACACTGCCAGCGACTGACCTAGTGCAGTCCGGGTTTAAACGAGACGGATGGAGACAATGAGAAGGACTTTTATTGGAAGATGTTTGGGAGCTTGTGGAAACCTGCTTGTTTGAATTTTAAGACCGGATGGTACTGTTTATTCTAGTTTGTTTGTTGTTTTTTGGGGTATTTTAAATGTCTCTGCTTTGGTGCGTTTCATACCTCTTCTTTAGTCACTGGATTTCAAACCACAGGTGTAGAAATTATGATGTACTTTTGTGAAAGGTGTTTGGAAATGACTAAATGGTACATTTTTAATTCCAGATTGTTTTTTGGGCATTTTAAGGCACTTCATTCATTCATTCATTCATTCATTCATTGATGAGATGAATTTGGTTTATAGATTTTTCTAATCTTTTTAGGTTTGCAATGTGACTTGATGCTCATTCTGCAGTCACTGCCTTGAGTTTTAAAGAAGACAAATTAAGAAAATACGGCGGACTTTTATTAAAGATGTTTGGGAAGTTACTCTAATGAAGAGCATATGGAAACCTGCTTTTTTGAGTTTTAAGACTGAAATCTACTGCTATTTACATTTTTTTTAATGTTTTTGAGCATTTTTAGAAGCTTCAGGGTTTGTTTCCTATCATCATTTATAAGTAGATTAATACCTTTCTGCTTTGATTTGATTAAATTCCTCCTCCTTGCTGTTCCTGAAATCTAATGAAAATTTAATTAGAAAATTCTTGAGCAGCTTTTATCGAGATGATTTTGTCTGTGTGAAAATGTAAGATCTAGGCTGCTCAAAGTAGAAGTAAATCTTTGACACTTGAACTTTAGCTTAAGCACCTTAATGGTCTCTTTGAAAAGCTGAAATGAGTTGTTGTATCTGTTGAAATATGTCTTAGAAATGTCAGCGTTTACTGCGAAAGAGTAAACACTTTTATGTGCTTAAGTTAATCAGTTCTTGGATTTGAACTATTCTGTTCAGCTATACTAGTTTCTTGTTATCAGAAATGGTTAAGATAGTGGCTTTGTGATTGAGTGGCAGTGGGGTTGAAGGGACGGGTGATAATAACTGTACGATCTGTACACGTGGAGGCAGCTCTGTTTACTCAGCGTCTTGCTCAAACAGACTCTGAGCTCTTTGTTATGCTCGGTTGATATGGTCTTCTGCTCGATCTCTTGGTCACAGTCACAGAGAAAGGCTGTCCTTGTGTGCTGCTCATTTTGTCTTATCAAAGTCAAGATATAAGAAAGGGACAATTACAGTAAAAGAAATAAGCACATACATTTAAAAGGTCAAAACACAGTCATAACTAATGGTTAGCATTTAGTTATGAGTTCACAAGTTTGGGAATGGCATGTTTAAAAAAAAAACTCATCAAGTATGCATTTATTCGACCAAAAATTCAGTAAAAACATTAAACTGGGAACATTTATTACAGTTTAAATTAACTGTTGTTGTAAAATGTGATGTATTCTTGTGCTCAAAGCTGAATTTTCAGCATCATTACTCCAGTCTTCAGTGTCACATGATCCTTCAGAAATCATTCTAATGATTATCAATGTTAAAAAAAGTTGTGCTTTATTTTGGCTAAAAATGTTAATTTTAAACTTACATTTTACATAAAATACATACGTACATAAATACAAACACACACACACATATATATATATACATACATATACAACTATATATAATTATTTTATTATTTATTTATTTGTAATATGACCAGTAATGCTTAGTTTAAACCTATTACAGAATTAATTGAGGTGTGGGGGCAAGAGATGCATGACAGTTGTAAAACCTGCTTGATATATTTCCTTTCACTTGGCCAATTTGTTAAGTCATTTATCTGGCAGATATGCAAATATTCACTGCACAGTTTAATATCTCAAAACCTGCTATCCAGGATTAATAAATAACTAAGTTTAGACAGTGTGAACTAACTTGAACTAAGATAACCCAGGATTATGTTCTTATTCAGTCTGTGACATACATTCACTTGTGGTAAGCTCATTAATATTTCCCTCTATTAAGAATTAGTTTCCTTGTATATCACTGCTCATATTTGGATGGTATTGGACCTGAGTGTGAAGTGCTGTTAATACGTAATGGACTAAATGGATTTGAAGTCAACACAATTCACACCAGCTCTACTTGTATTCCCAGAGCAGGTGTCTCAGGTGTGTGTAGGTACACAAGCTTATGGTTTTGCCCCAGGTCAGCATTGCCCCTATCAAACACTGTTTTTAATAGCAACAGAGCTGTTTTGCCAACACTCAACAAATTTAGTAAATCCTTTAAGGCCCAGAAACTGATTATATACCATAACTACAGAATCTTAAGCATTTTAACAGTCTGTTTAGCATATTATTGTTTGGTATTATTGAGACTGCACATTGTTGAAGGTTTAAATGTATGCAGGAGAGTACTGTAAAACATTAATCAAAGTAATGACAATCTATTTTAGTTTTTGGCATAAATCCAAAGCGCTGAATAAGCCTTTTTTTATCATGAATGCTTATACAGTCATGGCCAGAAATATCAGCACCCTTCGGCTTTGTTTTCCCTTGTATTCATATTTCTGTGAAACAGGAAGCTAGGTTGGATAATATCATGTTCATAATTACCCTGTAGTGCACAGAATTGTAAATATGAATGGGAACATACTTCAGAGATATTTTACTCATAAGAATTTCTTGCCAACTTGTATTAGAGAAAAAATATTGATTTCATAATGATATTTGCCCCAATTTAAATTCTTATTATCCAAAGAAAGGTTAGTTTTTTTAAGAATTTTTCAAAAGGATTTACAAAGCAGATTAATTTAGCAAATTATATTTATTTTTGCACTTTAATATTTATTTTAATTTCATGTTATGAGATGACAGCATTATTTCATGATGATATATATTACCTTCTTTATTTGGTTAAAGTTTTTCTGCATATCTCTAATAAATATTTGAGTACATTTTATTTAATTTCCATTTGTCGTTAATAGGAAAACTATTTTTTAATACAAGGTACATTTTTTTGTAAGGTTCTACAATAAAATATTTATGAGTTTTTAGATAACTGTAGCATTACATAACTTGTTCACCCAAGGATCCTGGTGAACAAAGTGTGGATTACTGCATTGTCTTTATAAGCTGTTAGGACTTTCATTCTGACGGCACCCATTCACTGCAGGGGATCCAGATTCAGTAAAGCCATTTGAGATGTTTATCGTTGATCTAGTCACAACGTTTGTGAAGGAGGTGTCAACAATGAAACACTTATGGTTGTATGGTTAAAGCATGACATATAAAATTTAGTGTTTATGCATGTGTTCAGCAGATCAAGTTATGACTGGGACGCTCAGTGAGTGGTTGTGGTGGGACCGGTTGTGGCTGCCGGGGAACCTTACATGGGCCGATCTTAAAGATGAGGAAGGGCTCGTCTACGCCAGAGCATCCCACCTCTACGTCACTGTGCCATATGCTTTAGTCTTACTTGTAGTCAGATACGTGTTTGAAAGGTGAGTCGCTTGCAGTATTTCTGTGATTATGTTGCAGTAAGTGGAGATTTGATCAATCATTTGAGGGTAGATTTCAGAAGCCAGCGTGAGAATTAATTAATGATCTTTTTTTGCAACCGATATGATCAGTATCTGAGAACTTTTCCAGTTACAAAGCTTATTTAAACGTAATGTTAAGAATTGCAAGTCTACTAATGTCTGTCTTCCTAGGTTGATAGCGACACCACTTGCAGCTTCGCTTGGCGTTACTGACAAAACCAGATATAAAGTGGAGCACAATGCTGTTCTTGAGCATTATTTCATTACAAAATCAAAACATCCTGGACAGGTACTGTCTTCTCATCTCACAGAACAATATTACAGATCCATATTAGAGTTTAAAGTCGCCTTTGGCTCGATCACTGGATTAAATCACAGTTTTAGACATGATTTTCTGTAAAGCTTCTTTGGAAATTTAATTAAATTCCATTTATTATTATTTTTTTTAAATTGAGATTTATGCATAAGCTGCCAGCTAAATAAAGCATAAACTACTAAACATACTCTTCTTTTAATACGAGATAATTGACAATATTTCTTGACTTACCCTTCTGCTCTCTTCCACCTCTCATCAGGCAGATATTGACGGCCTGTGCAAAAAATGCAGCTGGTCCAGTAGACAAGTGGAGCGCTGGTTCAGAAGGAGACGAAACCAGGACCGTCCTGGAGTTCTGAAAAAATTCAGAGAGGCCAGGTATGAAATATGCATATGACTTATTTATTGCATGTTTGTCTGGAATTCCGATTGGTCAAATACTGCATTCTGTTACTCACGCATTTGTAAAATGTAAATGCCGGATGCAAAGTGTTTTTTGGAATAATATTGTGCTAAATGCATAAACATTAGTGAGCAAAACATTATACTTAATCAGCCGCTGCACTAGAGAACTTTGCAAATTTAAGGAGGTTTTAGGACAGATTATTAAGATGCACAAATGGCATAAAACAAAGAATTAAATTATTTATTGATATCTATTATTGATATGTTAAATGTCATTTTATTTATATTTTTTATTTTCTAAAGCTGTAACTCTTTACAGTAAGGTCCAATTTGTTAATATTAATTTTAACGCATTAACTACTAACATTAATCAGCAATAAGCACTAACATGTCTACAGCATTTATTAACATTTGTTAATATTATTTAATAACAATATTCATGTTAGCTCACAGTGCATGAATGCAATTTTTGATCTTAAAAAATGCTGTAGTAAATGTTGAGAATAACATTTAATAAATGCTGCAGAAATATTATTATCAATGTTACCAATCATTTAAAGGGTTTCCTATAAAACACTTTCCCACATGCAATACCCACAACACACTGCAGTGGTCATAAGGCACAAGTCTAGACAGGGCCTGTTACCCAAGAGGTTGCTAATTTGTTGCTGTCTGTTTATGCTGTCAAGACTAGGGTTGACTAGTTGTTTTGATGTGAATGTAATCCCTGATCACATGAGCTTTCCTCTCTGTTGGATTGTCTCTGTAGCTGGCGAATGGTGTTTTATCTGGCGGCGTTCATTGGTGGAATCTTAGCCCTGTATGATGTGAGTTTATCCTCTTCCTGTAACATACAATATATCCTGCATGTCTGATGTAAGAAATATGTGACAATTGTGCCTGTTTTCATGTTTTGATGACCGGCATGATTTTGGCCATTGAAGCTGATCCGTGATCAGCTCTGTGGTCCTCTCAGGGGTTGACAGCACTGTGGGAAATACACAGCAATTTGGGACACACTAAATAGGCAGCATGATACAAATACTGTGCACACACATTGCTCAGGAGGGGCGCAACAATTGATTTTAATAGAATTTGTGGGTTAGACTTTATTTTATGGTGTCCTTGTTACAGTGCAGTTATACACTCAGTACTGGGTAATATTAATTTATATTAGTAAGTAACAAGGACATCTTAAAATAAATTGGTACCAATTTGTGTTGTACCGCAAAGCTAATGGCACAATGTATAGGTAGGCTAATTCATTTTTATTTAAGCTATTTGTAGTAATTGTACTTTTGTAAATGAATAATTTATAAACATTATTATATTTTGAATTATTCCAATGCATTATTATGGTAGTGGTCTTTTTGAGTCCATTATTCACAATATTTCAGGGACCCCTAGATCAAATTTTTAAAAAAATTTATTTTAATTTAAAAAGACACTCATTAAACAATATATATATAATTAAATATGTAACTAAAACTCTATTAATTCTAATAATTAAAATAATAAAATGTCGTAATTTTATGTGTTTTAAGAGCTTGATGTTCTCCACTCTTATTACACTATGAGTTTATGATGTTTGCAGTCAATGCGATTTAAGGATAAGGTTTTAAAAAAACATTTGTACTTTACATTTTTGTGTGTGCGGTTTTTTTTTCCTAAAAAAAAGGTCTCTTCACATGTCTATTTTTCAAAATCGTAGAAGCCCTAGTTCTTGAAAAGCCAGCTCAGGTCAAAAGGTCAAAATAAGCTAAAAATTACTTAAAAAAAAAAAAAATTCTTCAATTGTTTTAGCTCATTTTAATTTATTTATGTGATCTTGAGGCACCCTTGGATATCTGCAGAGGCCCTTTGTTGAGAATTTTGTGTTTGGACAGTGCCTCTGATGCCTTAAAACGGCAGCTAAGTAAGCAGCATACTAGGTTTTAGAACACAGTTGTCTTTGAGATCCAAAAACTGTCATAAAAAAGTGAAAAGTCGTAAAGTTAAATACTGATTCATCTGTTTGTTACAGAAACCCTGGTTTTATCATTTGCGGGAGGTGTGGAATGGCTATCCCAAACAGGTATGTTCCACTCTTTAGATCTTTCATTTGCTTTGCTGTTCCAAGGGATATTTTATTGTTCATATCACCAGCACTAATAAAAGCAGGCGAGATATCGTTCGCTTTGACCCGGCCCCGATAAAGGGTTCACGCAACACTCAAATTTACGGCACGGCTAATAAATAAGGCAGATAATAAGGCCCACTCTAGTTCCAAATCAAACATGGCTGTATTTAGAAGAAAGATGTCTTTTTTTGGCCCAGCTAAAGGTTGTTTTTGGAAACGTTCACTTGTTATGTGAGTTCCAGGTTGTAATCAAAAGAACAGTGATGTCATTCAGATTGGCACTCGAAACACTGTGTTTCTGAGAATAATCACTTAAAAAAAAAAGTCTTTGAACTCCCGCTGCGTCAAAGCACAGTGAATTACATAAAATTCACATTGAGTTATAGCTCGGATCAATCAGAGTCTTACTTTTTCCGTCATAAAAATGTAGCTGTGGTCATCTGTTGTTATCGTCTGCATGTTTCTGAGAGCTTGTGGTTGTGTTTTTGCTCCTGCAGTCCATGCTAGACTCTCAGTACTGGTATTATATTTTGGAGATGAGCTTCTATTTGTCGCTAGTGCTCAGAATAACCTTTGATGTCAAACGAAAGGTGAGTCTCACGTGACACCACAGTATCTAGAAGGATATGAGCTACATGAAATCTTTTAAATTATTTGTCAATCTGTTTTGTTTTAACTTAACCATTCATCACATGACCCGACATCTGATGGTTATTTACACAATAAAGAGCTATTGTAATCTATCATTCAAAGCAAGATTGATTTATTAGTTGTTTTTTTCTGTTCTACTTTTTCTCTGTCACTGATAATAAAGAAAGTTTTGCTGTGAATGCTTCTTGTATATATTTGTTTCAGGACTTTAAGGAGCAGATCATCCATCATTGGGCCACACTGACGCTCTTGGCATTCTCCTGGTGCGGGAACTACATCCGGGTCGGGACCCTGGTCATGCTTATTCATGACTCCTCTGACATTCTTTTAGAGGTTGCACATGTTCATTTATTTTTTTTTTGAGGTTATTTAAGGTGTAAACAATCAAAAATAGTGATGTGCCAGTTGCAAAATTCAACTTTAGTCTAAACATATGATGCTCTAGATTGAAAAATTATGAGAATGAGGCTGCAGCATCCTGCAATATGTTTATCTCTGGAAGATTTTATGCATATGGTTAACACTAATGTTATTTAGTGAGAAATTATAGTTTTTGTTAATGTTTTATTTTATGTTTTAATTTTCCTTTTTGTAAAAATATAAAAAAAAATTTAAAATACAATTTGTATTAGTTTATATTTGTTCTGCATATGTATACATACATTTTTATTTCAGTTTTAGTTTTATTAGTACGTGGGTAGTTGACAAATTGGACTATGTCCTATGTTGCAACACAGACAAAATGTAGAAAAAAACCCTTACACAAATAATATGAGAAAAATTGAGTATGATTATTAGATATAATTATTCATTATTAGAATAAAAAATTGCATTAGAGATGTTTTTTTCTGTCACATCATAGGACACACATGATACATCAACTACCCACATCAAGAATAAAATAAATAAAATAAACAAAAATAATGAAAGAAATTTGTGTGTATATATACATATATATATATGTGTGTGTGTGTGTGTAATTTTTATTTATTTTTTATTTTATTTTTTTAAATATTAAAATACTATATAGTTTTAGTTAACTGTAAAAAACAAGCAAACAAAAAAACTCTTGATAAACTGCACCTCTTTGTTATTTCTGTGTTCTTTCTCTGCAGTCCGCTAAGATCTTCAACTATGCCAAATGGGAAAGCACATGCAACGGCATCTTTGTAGTATTTGCTGCTGTCTTCATAGTCACAAGGCTCATAATCTTTCCATTTTGGTGAGAATAGTGTGTCTATAATTTCCAAGCTCTGATAAGCTTTGATAAAGAGTCTCAGGTGTATTTTACATAATATGCGTGCATTTGTTTATTACAACTGATATTAAAAACCGTCTCATGTGTCTTTATTCCAGGATCATTCACTGCACATGGATTTATCCTCCTGACTATTATCCGCCATTCTTTGGATATTACTTTTTTAACCTTATGCTTGTCATCCTGTTAATGCTGCACATATTCTGGGCATATCTGATTCTAGGCATGGTGAAGATGTTCATTTTCGGAAGTGTAAGTTCTTCTGCTTTTACATTTGGGCATGCTTTCATTTTTATTCTTGTTTCAGTGGTCTCAGATTACAATGAGTTAGCAAATAACTTTAGGTAGTGATATTTAGTTATTTCTCACTGTAAACCCTGGGTTAACTTTCTGTTTTCAAATGCATGTTTATTAGCATGGATTGGACAACTGTATGCAAGTTGTGTTTGCATTTGCCTGTGCATCTGTGTAAATGTTGTGATCAGTCTACTCTTAAAGGCCCAAAAACACTAAACTTACATTTAATAAGGACATTTCATGATTGGTAGTCTGTTTCTAAACTACTCACTGTATTCTCTATAATTCTATACATTTTGCACTGCAGATAACCGAGAGTTAAAAGCCTCTCTAACCCCTTTTAAAATTATAAGTGTGAAACACTGATTTTTGAAAGGTTTTTACCTTACCACCCTCAAACTAGTTATAATCATCTCAACTGACACAACCGACACCATATGACTTTTAACAAGTCATAAAACAATGAAAAAGTTTTGGATGCACTGAACTGTTTAAGAAAAGCATTGTCTATTTGTTTATGCTGTCTTGTGAGATGGCAGACTCTTAGTTATGGCACAGTTTTCATTTATTGTCACACTTAAATGTCCATTTGTAAGTATTATTGCATCAACACTGACTTTACTGGTCTAGTTAACAACCTATAATGCTGGTTATACCAGTGTGGGTTGGTACAGCACATGAACACTTTTGTAATTAGGCTATACAGGGTGTGGGTTTTTTATTTTAATGCATAGTGAGCAGCAGCACAGCCCTGCACCTTGTGCAAAAACTTTGCCCAAAAGGCCTAATAGTTCCTGATATTAACACAATACAAGACATGTTCACCTTCATTTTGTGAGAAATTATACTGTTTTTGTAATCGGCAGCCTTAAATTAGTAAGAAAGCAGTACTGGAGAAGAACACTGTAAAAAGAAGAACGATACTTATGGTTGTTGATGCTTTGTCAGTCATTCTACAGCAATAATGTATATTAAGTGTATGTAAATTGAGTTACTTTAGTGAACTATAACCAACACCAAATTAACTGTTGGTGTTTGTGTAACTTGCTTAGAGCAATTTTGGGAGGGACTCCTGAATGACAGTTTATGGGATTTAGTCTATTTTAAAGCTGGTGTCACTCCTAAAATTTGCATTGTGTACAGTATGTGGAATATGATTATTTAAGATTACTCACTAGAGCTAAGTTCAGTGAGTTCTGACAATGGCTTATGCTTGTGTTATTGTGGAAACTTGTATGGCCTCCTGCTAGATGACCACATTAACCATTTGAAAGTTCGATGTTCATGAGTCACATTTTTGTTCTCAGAGGAAGACATTCTTGCATTCTGGTGTCATTGCATTTCATGGCTTCAACATGAAACATTAATGCAGCGATTCCCAAATATCATGCATCATGGTGAAAATATATCAAATATTTGGATTCAAAATTGTTATTTTAAGCTCAGCTGATTGAATCCAAAACAAATTAAGTATTTGTTTACATTTTTCTTACATAAATACATGCACGTTTGTATATATATATATATATATATATATATATATATATATATATGGATAGATAGATAGATAGATAGATAGATAGATAGATAGATAGATATTATTTTGGATCCCAATACACATTGGACAGCACTAGTATAAATTTGTACAGTTGAAATGTTTGGTGTCAGTGTTTTTGAAACAAGGCTGCTCACCCAGGCTACATTTGATCAGAAATACATTAAAAATATCCTATTTAAAATGTCATTTATTCCCATGATGCAAAACTGAATTTCTAGCATCATTACTCTAGTCTTCAGTGTCACATGATCTTTCAGTGATATTTTATTGTTTATATTCTTTCAGTTTATACTTTTATGATATTTTAGGATTCTTTGAAGTTCAAAAACAACATTTTAACATTATAAATATGTTAACTGACTCTCTTGATCAATTTAACTCATCCTTGTTAAATAGAAGTATGTTTTCAGTGTGTGAATAATGTTGGGAAAAACACTGTTATTTTTGTTTAGATCTGCAACAGCAATCTCCTGTAGGAAACACTGCCTTGATTCATTCGAAACGCACTAAAACAAAGCCCTACATGATCCATATAATAGCAGTTATAGACAAAGCCATCCTGCATGAATTATACTCTAAACTGAAATGATGACACAAGCTTGTTACGTTGACCGAGTGATCCAGGTCTGTGCCGTTGTTCTGTTATTTCCAATTACACTGGCGTTCTGATTAAAATGAGCCCTGCCAGCCTGTAGTTAGTACTCTATTGTTTTCACTCCAGCTCGGTCTATTGAAAAAGGTGAGTCATAATTTGAGAGTGATTGCACTGGCAGCGTACACCATCTCTCACAAATGCAGAGCGGATGAGGGATGCCAGATTCAATCGCTTCTCTTCTCCACGTACCTGCAGCCTGTTGCTCAAAGGGACCTAATTAGTGGTGATTTAGTGCACATCAGACTGTTCGGATTCATTTGCTATGCATGATGGATTGTGTATCTGCGCGTCTGGTTTCTACAAATGGCTCGTTAGGTTAATGTTTCAATCTCCGGATGGTGTTTTCAGATTTCAGATGCTGTGGTTTTGATTTTGGCTTTCCCAAGTACAGGAAGTTCAAAAATTGGCGTGCTTATTGTTCGATTTATTTATTTTTTCCCCCTAATGTTTGCTTAGCTAAGGATCAGTACACCCGCTGCTTACATATGGATCATACTTTGGGTTAGTGATTTAAACAAACTCATATTAAACTTTGGCATGTAAAAACCACTCAACAGAAACAGCCTGGCACAGTTTAGCATGGATAAACACCACCCAAATTCTCTTTCTTGAATTCTGTGTTGTGCTGAATATAAATTATTCTTTTTTTTTTTTAACTGCCCTTTTCTGAACTTAAAACATCTGGTTTAATATTTACATCTGTAAGTGACTAATTTGGTGAGTGTTTTAGGCTATTTATTTAGTTTTAATGTAAGGTAATCAAGACTTTTTGTCTTACAATTCCAACTTTTTCTCTTAGTTCAGTTTTTCTTTTAAACAGAATTTCAAGTTTATATGAAATAGCAATTATAAGAAAAGAAATTGGAATTTGAGTTGATATTTTAGGAGAAAACAAAACAATTTGTTTACATATCACATTTTTTTTTAAAGCATATAAGAGAATGACTAAAGAGTAAATTGTGGAAAGTTAGAGGAAGACTTTTACAAATAATTTTCATTGTTTTGCATGAGAGAAGATATTAATTATGAACACTCTTTCCCGATATACTTTTTTGATAGTTAAAAAAAGATGAGAGAAGCGACAATGAAGAAGATGAGGAAGAGGACGGAGAAACCAGTGTGACTGAGAACAATGACGGACATGTGAAAGTGACCAATGGCTGTGGAGCAGGAGGCGGGGCAAATCATCACTGACACCTCTTCTCTCAAACTGTGAAGGACTTTGAATTGCCCTCAGGGATGTGAGGAGCCAAAAACATACGTTTGATTTATTGTCACGCATCGAATATGGCCAGAAACCACTCAAAACAAATAGCATCTTTTAATAATGCTCAGAAACCTTCTTTTTCCCCCACTCTGCTTCACTGGAGATGACTTGCTGTGTGTCTTGGCTGCTTCAAAATCTTTCTCCCCCTTTCAACTAAAACTTTTTTTTCATTATGGCACAAGATCACATGGGTAATTATAAAAGAACACGGTGCAAAGAAAAAGAAACTCCTCGTAAGTTTTAATAGACTCCTCATTGTTTTTAAAGCTCAAAGATCACGTCACACTGGCTGCTCTCGCCGTCTGGCATCACCCATCGAGGCTTCATCTGCTGTGCTGTCGAGTTTTACATCAACCTCTGCTGTCCAGCTCAGCCTCTAGTGAGAACTAATAAGATGAAATCTCAAGTCTATGTTTCCTGCATGCGATTGTGAAGCATAACATCTACATTCTGTATCACTTTAACCTCTCGCAGACATTGTTTCCTTTTATTCTTATGAAGCTTTTACTCTGAATGCATCCGACTTTGTTTCAACTTTTGATGGCTGGAGGTCACTGAGTCTCTGTACTGCTGGTTTCTACTATGCATTTTTCAAATCACCAGCTGCCATTGAAAATGAAGGACTTCCAGTCAATACTCAATGTTTATATGTCTGTCTTTCTATCTTGGCCTGAATTCAAATTCAAAAATAGTTTTCAACACATTCATAAATTTAGCTCTGAATGGTTCACAATCCTTTTTCAGCTGTTGCTCCATTATGACAGTTGAAATAGAATGTTTTTGATGACACAATTTTATAGAATATTACAGTATGAATGTAACTTAAAACTACCTAAGTATATCTGAAGAATAATGTTCAATTTAAGATTATTTGAACAAGATTGATAAGTCACATCTGTGAGCGACTGAATTGGTGAGTGTTTTAGGATATTTAATTAGTATGAAATGAAATGTGTAGAATGTTGAATGAATGAATAAATAAAGGAAAGTCAGGGCTTTGCATTTTTTTGCTCATCTGGGGTTATGCACAGGCCCAACGATCAGCAGAGATGGTTTTGAGAATTTATGCAATGCTTTTTGCTGTTTTATGCACTGAAAATGTAAAGGATGTTTTATAGTAAATGTTTAATCAATTTTTTAGATCCAGTATTTCAGTATGCCAGTTTTAGAATGCGCTTCAGATCTTTAACGTTAATATAAATAGAAATGTTGTTCTTTCTTCCTCCGTATGTTTTACTTTTCTACAGACCCAGATGTTTAAAATTTTAAATTTGCTCAAATAGATATTACAATATTATAGTTGTTTTTGTTGAATATAATATTCAACTGGGTATTGATTGATAATGGCGTTCAAGCACAAAAGCATATCTTTCCACTTCTGTCATATTAAACCTCATTTAAATGTTTAAGCAATGTGGCAGTGAATGAACAACAACAGAAATGCATTTTTAATTTTTGTGTGAACAGTCTCTGTAAAATCAGTGTGTGTAAATGGCATTCAAGCATCTTAATGTCATAATGAAACAACAGGCTCTTAAACTCACTGGCACTGAACAGGTTTTTCCTCTGTTAACTACTAGGGGGCGCAGTTGACCACACTCCTGACTTGTGCAAGAAGCACAGAACTTGTTCTCTACAGTGTTAAATCAAAACGAACCCTGCTAGATGGGCATAGTTTTTAGTGTCAAAATACGTATGCTTGCTTGCTATATGAAGCTCCCAGGGTTTTCTGACTGTATAGATCTGAGCCTCCTGGTGTTTTAATTAATTAAATATTAATTTAATTCATTTAATCAATCCCAAACATATACCTATTTGTACTGAATTTGTACTGCTCTACAGCGCCCCTCAATTTGTCCACTGTATATATGTGGTGAGAAATGGAACTGCAACATCCGCTAATTTAGGCGTGTTCCTGGGTTAAGTTAACATATTTTGTTGACCCTGGAACAACATTTTATTCCAAAATGACCGATACTGATGTACACCAACCACTGATTGTAAGCCTAAACACAGGAGCTGCTACTGCTCAGGCCAGTATAAGGCAGTCATTCAGAACACCATAGAAACATCCCCAAAACACTCAGAACACCTAGGCAATCATTTTTATTGCACTGTTAAGGCATTTTTGGTGTTTTGGGAGTTTTTAGTGTATTGCTATGCTGTTGCTAATGCATTGTTGGTTTTCTAGGATGTCCTGGGTGTTTTCATTGCATTGCTATGGGATTTCTTCCATATTCTGGAGGGTTTTAAGTGTATTGCTATGAAGTGTTGCTAGGGGGTTCTGGGTGATCCAGTCATTATAAATCTCAGTGCATTATTACTGCTAGTAGTACACTGCCCTCAAACTAATCAGCAGACTTATTTTGCTGTAAATTCTGTGCTTAGATATCATCATAGCGCCAGTATATCCAGCTCGGATAGTCACTCATTACGGGCCACTTGTCTGTGCCAGCGGCCCTGCTATCCACAGGAAGCAGTAGAAACTCTTCTGTGGTGCTTCAGAAAGAGGAATGAGAAATCAAAGCACTTGAAATAGGATTAAAGCCTCTGCTGACCTACTCTAATGAACTTTATCCACTTGCAAGAGCTCTGTTCACAGGGTACGGACGGCTGATATATGAGTTTGGGTTGTTCATATACTGTTAAAAGAGAATCCAGAGAATTAATGCAATGTAGATTCTTCTTACACTAAAAACGGTTCAGCTCTAATGCAATTCAGAAACTGCATTGCGTAACAGAAAACATTATGCAATGCTTTTTTGTTTTATTTTTCTTATTGCATATTGACACTGGGCTTATTGTCACAAGTTCAAAAGCATTTGGGTTATATTGCATGAATTGCACTGAGCTCAAAGTTAATTTTTAATCATTGTATATATTAAAAATAAAAATTGCATACCCTACAATAGCACTGCTTTCTATTGTAACATTCAAAATTACAAATTTCAGCTTAATATATTACAATAATCCAGTACTTAAATCGATATTCACCCATAACTTTATCCAGGTCTGCACATGCTCTACATTAGTAATAATGCATCATATCTGTTGCTTCTTAAACTGATGAGGCACATTTACAACAACCAGGCATTGCCAGCATATGCCACAGAGATGGTATCCTGTCATATAAGAATTCACAATAAGTCTTAGCTTATGATAAAGAAGGTCTATAACACAAAGAGACTGAGAATTGTGCTTGTCAGGTCTTTGTTTTTCTTTATCTAATTGATTTTTATTATTCAGGTTCATGCTGATTTAAGTATTTAGTATATTGTGGCAAATAACATTTATGTCATTATTTTGACTGGGAAGGTTTTATATTTTAGCACTGAGCATGTGATTGTGCTTAAGTAATCTAAACAAATTAGGCATAGCTATAATTTGTTAGACATTTTATTAAAAAGGAAATGCACAGTGAAAACAAATAGCTTTGCTGGAGTTTATTATTTTTAAACAAAACTGAATATTAATTATTATGAATAACTTCATATTATTCATTAATAGCATCACTTATGATGTATGACTATGTAAATGGTGGAGAAGACCAGCTTTAGGTGGGTTACTTCCCGTAGATTGTTTTTAAAAAAATAGTTTGTTGGTCTCCTGGTCTGGCCAAGACGGTGTTGGCTGGTTTAGATCAGTGGTCCCCAACTCCAGTCCTCGGGACCCATTGCTCTGAACATTTTGGATATGTTTCTTATCTAGCACACTTAGTTCGGTTCATGGATCTCTCCCCTACCGGGCTGATGATCTGAATCAGCTGTGTTAAATAAGGGAGATACACAATATGTGCAGAGCAGTGGGTCCCGAGGACTGGAGTTGGGGACCACTGGTTAAGAGGGTTGGCCCAACCGACCAGCTGACTAGTACCCAAAACCCATCTAAAACCTAGACCAGCAAACCATTTTATGTTGGTTTAAGATGTCTTTTTAGTTGGGTACTCTCTGTAGACCCTGATGGGGGAATAATGGTAAACTAGCCTAAACTGGTTTGCTGGTCTAAGTTTTAGATGGGTTTTGCTGTCTCCAAGCTATTGGTTTTAGAGGGGTTTTAGGAACTGATCAGCTGGTCAACTTAAACCAGATAAAGACTGTTTTTCAGCAGATAATGTAAAATTAAAGCTTACAAAGTTTTCCCTGTACAAAGTTTTATTTTGACTTATTAACAAGCCGTCTAATGAACATTAATATACCTGACTGAGTTGCAGATCCCGCTTCTGCTCAAACGGCTGATTTGCTTTTCTCAAACAGATTTGGTTCCACGTGCACTTTTCCAGCCCTTTATTCAGACTGACAGAAACGGTGACCAAATACTGTACGAGGATCTATTTACTTGGAACTCATCGACCAATCTGAACGCTGATGGGGCGGGACGGAGTTGTCAGGAGGCGGAGCTTTTGCCTGAAGTTGAGTTCCCCGTCTGCTGTAATTAAACTTTCTGAAACTTCGCGTCAGTCCGCTGTTGCTGCTCCGCCAGCGCACACTGCCTGCCCTCTTCACACAGACTGTTGCTCTACGATATGTTACTCATAATAATGCACGGCCATGACTCTCTACTGCTTTTCCTCTCTTTTATTGTCTTTCGCATCGGACTGAATGCAATATCAGGTAAGACTTCAGCACCTGCGATACTCCTGACAGAAGTTCACCATGGTAACCAGTTTCAGGCAAATATACCCGGATTTCTACATTTATAGCTACTAGGGGAAAATAAAATAAATATAATTACAAAAGTAACCTGAAAGCTTCTACATCATTCCCGTGTTAACTAATTATTGTTTTGCAGTAGTCACGATAGCGGCGGAAATGCGATTACCATGGTAATTTTTCGTCTGGATCATTTACTTACATTTACTTTGGTTATATTATTTTAAACGTCATATTTTTCCTGTTGCTTGCAAAATAGTTTCAGTCATGTTGTTTTAATTAAGATGAAATTGTTTATTTAAGAGCCACATAGGTCTTACCATCCAGGTTACGTTTCTCAAAACCTCCCAAATTTTTGGCCGTGTCTCAAAACCTAGTCAGCTGTCTACCTGGACAGCTTTTGTAGGGCTGCATGGACGGAAAGAAATGCTCTGACGTCACTTGCTCTCTCTTGGCAGAGTGTATGTTACATCACAGTGCTGAGAGTGCATGTGAGCTCATGCAACTGTATGATGTCCAAAACTGCTGTCTACTAGATCTTACAACAGTACAGGAGACACAATCTCTGTGATGCTCAAAAATGCTGTTTAGATAGTCAGCTTACTAGGGTACAGAAGTTTAAGGTTTAAGCCTACCTAGACAGTTTTGGGATATTTTAGACAGTATTTTGACTAAAAGCATGTGAGCTCATGCAACTGTATGATGCTTAAAATGCTTTCTAGATAGTTAGTGTATTAGTGTACAGACATTCTCTGTGTAGTGGCTGCTTAACCCGACAACATTTGGGGCTTTTTAGACATGTCTTGGATGAAAGTGCACATGAGCTCATGCAGCTATATGATGCTCAAAATGTTGTCTAGATAGTCTTAGATTACTAGGGTACAAAAGACACTTTATCTATGTAGTAAACTGTCAAACTAGACCATTTTGGTGGTGATGGTGGGGGGTCGTTACATTCTCTTGGCTAAGAAGCTCTTGCAATGGATGATGCCTAAAAATTGTCTTCTGGATAGTCATCTTATAAGAGTGCAGAAGACTTTTGGAATTTTAGGCACATTTAGAGATTTTAGGTGTTCACTTGGCTGAGATTACATGTGAGCTATTGCAACTGTATGATGCCCAAAATGCTGTCTAGATAGTCAGCTTACTAGGGTACAAAAATCATATTCTTTGTTTACTAAACAGTCTAACTAGACAGTTTTGGGGGAATTTTAGGAATATTTTAGATATTTTAAATGTTCTCCTTGCTAAGAAAGCTTGCAAGCTCACGCAAATGCACAATGTCCAAAAAAATTTACTTTGATTTTTTTTTAATATCATTTAGAGATCATTTTAGATATTATTTATTGCCTAAGAGTGCATGTTAGTTCATGCAACTGTATGCCACCCAGAAATACTGTTTCAGTAGGCAGCCAGATAGTGTCCCCTCTGTACTCTACTTTCCTAGACAGCATTTTTAAGCATTACGGGCACAAAAAAACTCTGTTGGCAAAGAGCGTAAATTACATCACAGTGCTGAGATAGCATGTGAGCTCATGCAACTGTCTGATGCCCAAAAATGCAGTCTAGGTAGGCAGCCTACTAGATTTTGAGTGTGTACTTCTTAGGGTTCTGTGCAGTTGGCTACTTTCAGCCCACTTTAATTTTATGAACTGTTCTATATTTCCACAGCTAATGTTTAAACAAGTTTATTTTTCCTGACAAGTATCTGTCTTTAACTAACTGCAGGCAGACTTGTAAACTCAACTCTGACTTATAAAACTGGGCATTTTTTTCCACAGAACTTGGAAATATCCAAAAAATTGTAGGTCTGGAAAAGGCATGGAAATGATTCAAATCTAAAAAAAAAGGAAATGCTTCTAGTTATGTTTCGTGCTAAAAGATTCATTGCATTAAATGGTTTTGTGACTTAATCTCTAGTACTTCTGAATGGCTGGAAAAGACACTGTCGCTGTTGCTTGGGAACCACGACGTGACTAACACACACTTTGCACTTTTATTCTAATTACAACATGTTGCATGTCTCCTAGCGCAAACGGCCCTGTACGAGACAGATGTGGTGGTACCGCAGGAGCTGCGGCCGGACGAGGTGCACCTGCTCCAGGGAGCCTACAGGTGGAGCAGGGGTCGCAGACGACGCTCGGACCCTCAGCAGGAGGACCACCTGTTTCTACGGCTGCCTGCTTTCGGAAAGGAGCTTTACTTGCAGCTCCAGAGAGATGACTCTTTTCTCGCTGAGGGCTTTGTGACGGAGGAGAGGGGCGAGGAGGGCACCGTTCAGCAC
This sequence comes from Enteromius viviparus, assembly GCA_032353835.1. Taxonomy (NCBI): domain Eukaryota; kingdom Metazoa; phylum Chordata; class Actinopteri; order Cypriniformes; family Cyprinidae; genus Enteromius; species Enteromius viviparus. The sequence goes on from JAUCNO010001819.1 coordinate 5,727,693, forward strand.
GAGCCTGTTGTAAGGGTCAGACGGTGCTTCTATACCGGAGCTGTTCTCAATCACACAGACTCTTTTGCCTCATTGGACGCTTGCGGAGGACTGGTGAGTGAAGTTCAGATTTTTGTGAGGTTATCACTGCTGGGAAGACATGAAACCTGTCCAGAACATTTCTGGAATGTATTTCACTCCAAAATCAAATCAAATCAAATAACTAAGACTTAAAAATACTTAAACTATAGGACACATTAAATCGATCAAAAGTGCAAATTTGTATCTGTGAGGCCATGAGAACTTCCTTATATGTATTGAGAATAATTCCACAATGCATTAAAACAGACTTCATTTTCCTCATGCGAAATACGATTTCTTCCTCTTTATCTTTTGATTTTGAGTTAAAATGTGACATTGACATGTGTTCGTGAGATTCACCCGACCGCACTTTGAATGTGTGCTGGTTATTTGACTTTGTGGTTGTGAGCATTCCAGGCCCACCCATGGGAGAGAGACTGTGTTTGTTTGAGAACGACTTTCCCTGACTTTGGTCCCATTACGATCATTCCATCCTTCAAACTTCCTTTGAATGGCTGTGTTAAATGCCATCAATCAAACAGCTGAAAGACAAATGGCACTTCATTATCACAAGCTGTCAATCGCCTGATTGGTTAGAATGTTTTGTACCTCATCTGATGGGCCTTGGCCAAGGTGATCTTCGTTATCTTCTGCCCCACCTTATTGCTAAACTTCAGTGATTGACTCTTCAGTTAATGGACAGCTAGTTGACCACGCTGACTCATCGCTCTTTAGGCTGACACTGTGGAAAACGAGCTCATCGTTATTGTGAATGTTCTGCCCACATGTGGCGAGGAGGTTTTGACACCTAAAGTGAGACTGACAGTGAGCAGATGTGAGGCTTTTGACGGCGATGCAGATGAGCTGAAGATCAGCTGCATGTTTAATGAGTTCAGTCATTTTTATTTTCATAGTGCTTCATACAATACAGATTGTGGCAAAGCAGCTTCACTGTGATAAAGAATTCAGATTCAATTGAAGTTTTATTATTCAGCGCAAGTTGATCAGTGTTCTAATTATTTAATATGGTGTCTTTGCAGTCACATTTTTAAATACTTCTTTTTAATGGTTGAATTGAATTTTAGTTACCAAAATTCCTTAATTAAATCTATTTATTTTTTCAGTTTTCTGGATTGATTTCTTTTTAATAATCCAAAACCATGTCAATTGATTTCATCAAACTTAATTTAATAATTTTATTAAAATAGGGCCCCAGTGGAATGGTTCCGTGTTGTCTGTTTTATGTGTTGGCTCTTCTTCTGATTAACAGTTTAGGTCATCTTTTAAACTGTAAATGAAAATGTAACAATGAAATTAAGTGACTCCCAATGCATCTCTGAAAAAGAAGTTCATGTGGAGTGAGATGGCTGATGCTTTAAACACCATGTCTGTCTTTTGTGTCTCATTCATGAGTCTTTCAGTACCAATCTTACTGTACTTTAATGGATGGATTAAATGGATGGGTTAAATGCAGAGTATGGGTCCCCATACCTGGCAAGAAGTGACTTTACTAATATTTGTAGACACTAGTTCATTTAATTAATTGTACAGTCCTGCTTTTGTTTTTTTTTATCCAAAATTTGCCAAATGCCATGACATTTTGCATTATACTGTAAATTCCACTCTTTACGACTGGATTACATGACTCTGTCTGCATTTTTTGCATCATGGAAATTATATTTGTAGTTCCAGTTAAAGTTTGTTGCACTGCATTAATAGGATTGCCTTCTCCATAAAGAATGCATCTGATGCTTATGTTGATTTTGTCTAAACGTGTGAGCTCAGTAGGTTTTGGAACAGTGCCCTTCAGACCAGTGAACTCTACTAACTTCTACTTAGTAAGCTTGTTTAAACAATGTTGAAGTTGGTGGGGACCAAAACAAGATCTTCCTGCCTGTTAATGTCATTTCAGACATTTTTTACGGTTGATCGTTCCTCAGAGTGCAGCCATATGTAACTGTACTTTGTTTAACCTGGTTCATGTGGGGTTTGCCTGTACATGTTGTGATGAAAGCGTGTGTTTTACAGCCTCTGTGGGCAACTTCCTGTCAGCACTCCCATGTTCTCCTCCTCCTCCACCGCCTGGGGCTCTGTGCACATCTCCCTCACCTCCATCCATGTGCATTTTCCACTCTTTCTCTGGATGTAGTGTCAATCCAGACTCTCCAGCTTGACTGATCGCTGTCGTTGGATTTGATGCTGACTCGCATGTTTCTCAGGCCTTGGCAACAAGAGATAAATTATTCTCACATTTCACAATTTTGTGCCCTAGGAGCCACGAGGGGCGTTACAGTCAGATGGAGGGGAAGCAAGGCTAACGTACAGTATATGTTAGATCCTCAGAGGGGCGCGTGATAAATGATCCTGGGTGTGCTGTCAGAAAAAACACATTGGCTTTCTTGTGGAGCACATCATCTGAGATTCTGTTAAAAATCTTGAAGCAAAATTATGGTGTTATTTACTGTACAGCAGCAGTTCAAGCAAATTAAAGAAACACCACAAATCTGTTCCATATGACTTATATTTTAATCTGTTCCTCACACAGAGCTATCACATGACTTCAGAAGACTTGTAATATAGATTCATATGGACTAGTTAAAGTTCGTTAAGATAATAATTAATTATTATTGTTATTTTTTTCTTTACAAATGTGGCTTTATCACTACATATTTGATTTTGAATTGAAGTACACTGTCCACACTGCAATTTTTTTTTTAATTTTTTTTTACAATTTGTTATATAAATATATATATTTAAAAAAAATTTATGAATAAAAAAAAAAAATATGCATGGAAAAAAAAATCTTAAAAATACACGTGTATGTGTATTTATATAGAGACAGGTACAATACACACGCACATAATACAAAAGAAAAACTTTAATTTTGGATGCGATTAATCATTGCCCAGCACTATTCAAATAAAAATGAAAATAAAAAATAATTAATGTAGTTCAGTTGTGTAATCTGTGTTTTTTCTTTCATGACTTTCATATTTTATTAATTGTAAAATATATATTTATGTAGTACATTTAAATAAATCAACAAATGTTATATATATATATATATATATATATATATATTACTGCTATCAAACAATTATAATATTATTATTATAATAAAACTTTTTGTTTAAATAATATATTTTTGCACTGTGAATATTTATTATGTATATATAAATACAAATAATTAAAATATAAGTTTATTACTTCTCTATTCAAATTAGTTATTTTATCTTTACTTTGGTTTACACATTAAAAAACATGCTTTAAAGAAACATTTAACATTTAACATTAAATTAAAGACTTTAATATCTGACTGGAGAGTTCTTAGCATTCAGAACATTATTTCACAGATTGCCTAGCTCCAAAGTTACAAATTCTATCCAGATAAAAGCTTTCTTATGTGCATTTATTGATTGTTCCACCTCATGTGTTTTCTTGCAGACTGGCCTGGTTCAGACGGGAGAGGAAAGACTGTTCATTGAGCCAGTGGGCCAGGCCGCGGATTCCTTCTCTGGCTGGGAACACAGAGTGATCCGGGAAAAGCATTCTTCATCAGATGGACCTGCTACTGCTAAGCACAGCGGCCCACAATTCTGCCAAACCATCCAAGGTGAGATGATCTCTGTGCTGAAATGTTGTAAGCTTAACCATGTCAAGTGTGGCAAGCCCATTGATTTAGAGGTCACTTTAGTTCAGGTTCGGAGCTTTTCAGGATTTAATTTGGTCAAATTATAGGTGCAAGTGGGAAAAGTGGTCAATTTATGCAGTTATTTATATAGTCATTCATATATGCTGTGGAGTAACTTCCCTGCCTAACCTCTATTTTATCCAGAGAACTTTTTTTCTCTCTGTGCCAGAATATTGCTCCTCAAATGGCTTAGCAAGGCCATTTCTGCCAATGAATGGGTGGCCTCAAAGGGATCATATGATGTGATTTCAAATTTGATTTCAAATTTACAAGCTGTTTGTGCATAGATCAGATCCATAAAGCTGCAAAGATTAAAGTTTCAAAACCAAAGAGATATTCTTTATAAAATTATGACTTGTCCACACCCCCTCTAAAACGTCTCGTTTAAACATGTCCCCACTTTTCTACATCACAGAGTGTTGATTTGTTTAAACACCACCCAAATGATGTTCATGCAAAGAAAGAAGGCGGAACTATTATTCTCGCTGTAGTGTTGCTGTCAGCGCCAAGATCTGGAGATGCTATGTTTGTGTTTCCAAAAGAGGACATAACTACATAGAAATCATTGGTCAAATTGTATACACAACACTGTTCCAGAACAGTTCAACACAAATATTAGAGTGTGTTAAGCGCATTTACAGAGGGCTGATTCCTGAACCTACAGAGCAGCCTAGTGAGGAAAGGACAGTATGGCGCTTCAGATTCACAACCTTCAAGTAAGTTACATTTCTTGTTAAAAAAACCTGCTACTTACTATTCACACGCGTTTGTTATTTCTCCGATCACATATGCAGACATGGTGTTATGTTTATGAGGTGCCATGCAATCTAACTCATACAAAGAAAGGACAAAGTCATTATCATCAGTAATTATGTCACCACTGGATGCAACAAATGCCTCGTTTGTAATGCGTTTTATTATTTTGATGTCAAAGTGTGGGATGCGGCATCACGTTATGGTATGGTATGGTATGGACATGTTAAGTCAATGCAAAGACGTGATTAGACATCCTGGTGTGGAGCACGATTTTTGCGAATTATTCTGCGGGAATGCCGCGTTTAACATAATATTCATTAAAGTAGAGTTTGCCTATGAGATATACCCAAAACAAACTTTACCTCTTGTTTAACCACTGCAGAGACGTCAGGAGGCAGCGGCAAGTGTCAAAATTACTAACCGCGGTGAGGCTGCCCTCGGCAGATACATGAGCACTGAGCACCCGGTGTTCACGTGGAGCTCACAGCTCCAAATCGGCGAGGCAAACTTTTAAATAGGCGCTCTCTTTTTTTAATAAACCACAGGTTTGTGTTTTAAACAACTACATTCTCGCCTGAAATACTCTTAAAACGGCATTTTATGGCACAATAATAGCAATATTTAGAAGTTTTTGCTGTTTTCCCCTACACCAATGCAGAGACTTGAGCTGCCTGGCAGAAGCCCCTCTCGTCCATTGCTTTTGCTTCTAACTATTGTGTGTTTTTTTATTTTTTTATTCTCATTTGACCAAACCCGTACACTTCTTTTGGGTCACGACCCAGCAGTCACAAGTGCTGCACTCTAGGAGTCTGTTATCATAATCTCACGCTCAGATTCTCACGTGTCCCCCATCTTCCTCTTTCCTCCAAGACTGCTTAAGATTCAGTAGTTGTCAAGTCTGTAAATCAAGTGTTTCATAGCAGAGTTTATGACTCCGTGTTACTCTTTGATGTCTTCATCCTCTTAACAGTGTTGATAGATGGTGGGAGAGAGAGAGCTTAGCTGTTTTGTTCTTTAATGCCTTTTTTATCGCGCTGGTAAACGACGGTAAACTCCATTTGGAGCGTGCTGCTTTGCTGTTAAAATACTACCAGAAAGAAAGCAAGAATTCTGTTGGCCTGCTCACGTACATTAATAATGCCGTGCATATTTTTCAGCCCCTTGGGCCTTTCTTTGCCAGGATTATGGATTTTTCTTGCCGAAAGGAATTCGCTTATTTGAAAGCAACCTCGGAGGCTCTGAGCCCCTCCAGCGCCAGCAGGTTTTCATATTCCGGCGCAGGAAGTTTTGTCTAAGCATATTGCATTATTGGATTTGTAGTTTACCCTTTGAAATGAAGATGCAATTATCCAAAAATCCTGGGTCTGTGTATGCATGTGTGTGGATATATACAATCCTACAGGCCAACCAAAACAATTTATGGTATTTCCAGTTGTACGCTACCCTAGTTGTGGCTGATTGCAGACTCTGAGTCCCCTTGAACCCTTTGCTCCTTTTTTTCTTTTGACTTTGTGCACTATGAATATTACATAACCCGAAGATGAGAAGACCACCAGCACGCTTGACAAGTAGATTTTTTCCATATGCCAATATCTGGAAATGTAAGTAACCCAAACCACTTCTCAAAGGGGGAAAAAAACAGGAATTGGAAACAAAAGAAAGGTTGGTGGTGGGTATAGAGTTTGTGTGTTTCAGGCATGCGGTCAAACCCAAATGATCTTGTCTTTGTCGAAAAAAAAAAGCTCCAGGTGCATTAGCGATTCTGTTTCCCCCAGCACCTGGTGTCTGCGAGTCAGTCAGTCAGTCAGTCAGGCGAAGGACCAATAGGCGAAAAAAGTGCCAGATTTGGGGGGAAAATTCTTTCCCCTGCGCTCACGTCTGTCGGAGGCCTTTCAGCTAGCCTGCCAGAGTCTTCTCTCTTATTTCCCACCAGTGTTATGGAAGCTGCTCCGAAACCAAAGCTTGCCAAGGTACTAGCTGCTCATAATTTAAAGTAGTTCAAATACAGTCAGGCTTCCCTTTTGATAAAGTAGTCTGTTCCATCAACAGTGTGATTTTCAGTAAAATGTGCTCTTATAGTGGTCGGAATCGAGTTGAGAAGGATTGAGGTTTGACATTGCAAGTATTTTATCGCGTGTTTTTCTTTAGTAAATGGTGAAGAAAGTGATTAAAAAATGTATGTCAGTTTTATGAGTGTCTGATAACTTTGTGCATGAATGATAAGGTAGGATTGATCAGTATTGTGTAAAAACATAGTGTGCTGAACTACTTCAGTAAACTCAGAATTACTGCTTATTTAAAGTTCAGGTAGGGTTAAAAGATATAGAATATGTGTTTTTATATTAATAAACAGCAAAATAACATGCATATTAATAAGCAACTAGTTAATAGTCAGAACTTGTACTTAAACTAAAAGTATTTTTTTATTAAATAGAAAGGTTAAAAGAACATTTATTTGAAAGGGAAATATTTTGTGACCTTATAAATGTCTACTGTCCTTTTTTTAATTCAGTGCATCATTGTATCAAGAATGAAAATATTATTTTAAATCAATATCAAAATATTTGACTGATTCCACACTTTTGGATCATAATGTATATATATTGTATGAAAGACGTAAACTGTTTAAATAAACAGACTGCTTAAATGAATCTGACTTTCATTAGTATTTTTGAATAATTCTCATTACTGTCTTGTGTGACATAAAACATATACTTAAAAAAAAAAAAAAAAAAGAAAAACTAGCATTTTATTTCACTGCGCTGCTGGTTCTTAAACCTAGTTTTTTGCTAGTATTTTGAAAACTGAAGTGCTGTCATGCACTTGATGATGTACTTAAGCTAGTTACGTCCAGACGTTTAGTTAGTCTCTCCCCAGTATTTAATTTCTCCACTGTCTCTTCCTGTTGAAAAGTGCAAAACAGTTGAGCGAGAAAAGTTGAGCATTGCTTCCCCTCACTAACTCCACCCCAAAAACCAAACCAAACCATCCCTAAAGGAGAATACTCACCGAGACAGACTTTAAATCCATTAAACTCCAAGTGCCCCTCTCGGGCACGCACACACACACACATGCTGTCTGGATGCATAAGACAGATCAGGTTGCATGGTGGTGGCGGCAAGAGTACGGAAAAGCTGCCGGTTTTCCTCAATGCTTCCTGCTCCGTCCCACTGAAATATGATTCTGGCAAAACGCACTTAGCACTTCTAATCGGCCCATGTAATCTGTGGAGTCGTGCGTCCCTTGATCCACTCTGCCCACGTTGGCATGCCAGGAAGCTCAGGTTCGGTGCAAATAGACGCCTCGCTTCATTCTTCATGTCGGTATGTTCCTGTCGTGAGTGGGGTTGAAAAGGATCAAGTATCCAGATTGAGAGGAGGGAACGCCGGTCTGGGAGCAGACACAAAGACCGATCTAAGCCGAGAGGAAACAACGTGTGAAATTCACATGGCTGATCCAAGAAAAGCGCTTGATTGATGCGTACGGCACATTCGCACTGAACTCTGGGAGTGGGAACACCGAGGAGGGGCTGCTTAGCGACTAGTTTGGTGTCTGGAGAGAACAGAATCTAGCCAAAACGATAATGACTGATTGTTACTTAGGCGGTGCGTTTAACCAAAGCGACTTGCAGTGTATTTGTTAGAGGGAGAAGCACACAATTGTAAAAGCTCTTGAAATCAGCTCTTATGATTAGCATGATTGGTGCTGTAATTGTAGACGAAACCCCATGTACACCATGTATGATAACTATAAAGATAAAGATGTTAGCCTTCACACCAGCAAATGCTTTTGTCTGTTTATTCTAACACTTGTGGGTGTGCCGCTTTAAATGCTGAAGCTTGTTATAGCAGGGTGGATTCTGATTGGCTCTCAATGTTGGTTATCGTTCATCAGCTGGAAAAAATTGCTCTGAAAGTAATTCCAATGATATTGTTTATCTGTGCCTTCATTGTTGTAGTTGTGGACTCTGTTATTCTTTAATATAGATAATGATTTTTACAACTATATCTTTATCGTTATCCTGCTTGGTGTGAATGGGCCTTAACACTGGGTCCTAACTACATGTGACATGACAAGCAAATTGGGTGTCCACACCAAGTGTGACACGACAGAATCAATCAAATCAGAAGCATGAGCGGGTAGGTTCTCACTAGAAGTGCACTGCACTCGTAATGAAATCTAATTCATAAATATTAAACCTTTGTATCATCACTAAATGTACACACTGAGTGGCTGATACCATTTTTGTCATGGAATAGATTTAATGGTCGGTTTGCAGTGAGTTGACAGTTTCTTTAATTCATCTTCAGCCATGACGTCGCGACTAGTTTGGACAAAAACTACAATTAATTTGGAAAAGATAACTTTTATCGCATGTAGTGGCATCGCATTGAGTGTAACCAACATCTAAAATGTAGTTAAATCTGAAATAAAATATATCTTGCTTTAATAAACACTTGAATGAAAATGAGAATTGATGTTGTCAAGCTTACTGAAAATAAGTCAAATTATTATAAGAAACTTCACATGCTCTAGCTAGCTACAAGGCCATTTGTTCTTTAAAGGTGCTCTGCTATGCTGTTTGACATCACTTCTGCTGACGTTTCACGTAAATACAAAACAAAACAAAACAGAGCAAGCTCCCCCCAGTGTTTCTGTAACTGCTGTGAACGCGCAAAGCGCATTGATATGAAAGGTGGTGCTAACCCAAGAGAGACAGTGACAGAGCTAACATCAATCTAACATGTCTTAATAAAAATAAAAATAAAAAACTTGCCACCTGTGCATCGGTTTGGAAGTCCTTTTGACGGAGGAGTTCTCTCCACTGTTCAAACGAATCCCCAATGTAAATCTGCGTCTTGTTTAGTTTCTTTTCTTCTCGCCTTATATTCCTCCGAGCATCTTTTCTTTCGGTCGTGCCTCAGCCATTTCTCAAAAATAATACAAAGTATTCCACAAACCCACTCTCAGATTCACGCTGATGATGGGTCGTTCTTGAACGATTCGTCATTTTGAACGCGCATTGTGAACTAATCTAATGTGACTCGGGAAGAAAGAACTGTCTTGTGGGAGTGATTCGTCCAGCCGCGCATACACATCAGCGCAACATCCTATAGTTTTTATTTTGGAATTATTGATTCACCTGTTTCGGGTACTAATCCGGCTGCATAGGTTAACGTTATAGGGCTGACACGTGATGAATGAACAACTCGAGAAAACAGAAACTTGTCAGATCATAGGTTAAAGTCCCAGATAAAAAATGAATTAATCTTTTATGTTCCTTATAGCATTATAATTTGGTCTTGTTTGCAGCGTGATCATTGTTTGTGTAAGCAGTAGATGTGTTAGAGAGGAAACAGGTAATGGTATATATTGCTAAAAGGAACGAAATGCACGAGATGACTTGAAAAAAGATTTGTTCATTTTGCTGAACGAGACTCAAAGGTCTGAGTCGGTTAAATGATCTGAACATCCAATCTCTAATTCACGCTGTACAATCAACTCTGTCTATTATGTGCACGCGCATTAAACCTTACCTCTTCTTGCCGATTGGTTGGCCGAAGTTTGGTTTTGTTGTGGTGCACATCCTGTGCCCCTAGTGTTTGTTTTGGTATTAAAGCCTCTGTGTTGTCTTTCGAGACCGGGTTAGACCACCTTTTAAAGGAATAGTGCACTCAAAAGATAAATCATACTATCTTGTGTATTTTCTTTCTTCTTTGAAACTTGAAAGAAGATGGTAGACAGAACCCCAGAGCTTCTGCTTTAAATATGAACTAAATGGATGGTAATTCATACTGTCAAGCTTCAAACACTATGCTACTTTTGTGTCCCACAGGGAAAATGGTTAAAGACTTTCGTTTATACCAAATACATCTAAAAAGGCAAGATGCAGCTCTCAGGAATAGTTTTAAAGGTTTTAAAAAATAGTGCCAAAGGATCTTACGACATTATGCAGTAACAGTGCCTCCTGTTAAAGGGGTTATCGGATGTTCATTTACCTCAAGCTGAAATTATGATTTAGGGCAGGGTTTCTCATTTCTTACCCTGGAGGTCTAATACACTGCAGATTTTAGCTCTAACCCTAATCACCACCCCTGAGCATGCTAATTAGTAGGGATGGGTATCATTAAGGTTTTAACGGTATTACAACTTTTATCGCTTCCAAAGATCATTAGAAAATCACAGGTAGGTAAGTTTTATAAGGGTTTGAGCTAGACTCTGCAGTGCATTTAAGAAACCCTGATTTAGGGACAATTTCTACAATTTCTCAATAGTAGTTTAAAACACCTTTTTTACCATCAAAATCAGTCAAGACATTCTAGTCGATGTTACTTTAAATGCAGATAAGCTCTGATGAGCCCGCCCCTCACTTCAATGGAGTTATGAGCAGGCTCTAAACTTCAGCAACAAAACATGTAACATACAAATGATTCACGTGAACATATGCATTTAGGCAGATTGGGGTAAGAGCATTCCCTTCAAAATGAAAGTAACAGTAATCCTCTGCATCTTCAGTGGCTCAGATGTTAAGAGTAAACGACCACTGCTATGTTCATTATTTCATCCAGCAACATAATGTCTCAACTGGAGACAGTCTTGTCCTCTCCTGCACTGGAGTCGACTGATGACAGCTCACTGAGGGTGGGTTTAAGGTAGGACAGCCTTGTCAATCAACTATCATGGGAGGGGTCTGTGCAGAACTATGTCATTCTGGCAGGACAACTCGGAACTGCCTGATTTTGAGTAAGAGGATTTTAAAATAGGGATTCCAAAAAAAAAACAAACACTGGGTGGCTTTTTATCATTATAGGATGGATTTGTACATTTACATTTTACATTTACATTCAAACAATTTGTTAAGTAAATTTTGCCTCCGATGACCCCTTTAGCAAAAGCTGTCAACAATAGCCCCGCCTCTGTGGTCTCCTGATCATTTTGGAACTGACATTGATGAGTGCCATTGCATGTAAATGTTGAAATTATTTTAACTCGCATAGGCGGAGGATGAACCAACTCCAGGGTAAAGCTAAAAGCAGCCAAATGCATTAAACATCATAAACCTCTTTAGGCAAGAACCAGACATGGGTGTCGTGTGGGCTAATCAAATTTAATGGGACTGAATATGTTTTTAACATGATTACATTTTGATAAAAAAAAACATTAGTAGTTGATAAATTTACGTTTCCTTTCTATGGTTAATGAAACAGCAAATAATTGATATATAGAAAGTGATATCACTAACTTTGATCCATTTCGAATTTAAGTGCTCTCTAAAAAACAAATCACTGAAGCTGTATTGTGACATTATGTTCCTGTCTTGTCTTGTCTCCCCCGCTGTCTGTGTGATTTTGGTTTTGCCCTCATTAGTTTAATC
>JAUCNO010001819.1:5739674-5753536 GCA_032353835.1 Enteromius viviparus
AGGGAGTTTAAGTCAGGCAATAAGCATTGCATAGCGCTTTTAGTGAAACTCAAAGAGTAGATCTGTCAGGCTATAACTGGATCTAAGGATGCAGTTAGCGAGCCTATAAATGACAGTTGGTTTTGTCTGACTCGCTTCGCAGGAGGTAATTCAGAGACAATAAAGCGCCGCTCTGCGCTGTGAGTGAGACTTCACAGAGAAGCGAGTTTGCAGCCGGGTTAAAGCGGCCCGAGCCGCAGGAGTTACTCGCCAGAGAGGACCTTAGCATGTAATAATGGGATATCCAGATTATAAAACCTGGCAAAGGTTGAAGGCGATGCACAGCTCTCACCTGGACGGGGAGAGAGTGAGATCTTGAGGGGGAGCGAACGCACTAGACTGCACCTTTTTTCTCTCAACGTAAAACAGATAAAAAGCTGCGGGAAGCGAGCATAGGCTGGCCTGCGCGCGACTGTTTAACTGTTTATGCTATGCTTTGCTCAGACAGCCGAGGAGAATAAGCAGCTAGTGGGCTTTCTTATTCCTACAGACCTGCAGAGCAGACGGAGAGGTAAAGGCGGGAGAAGGCTCTCTGCCTCAAGGCGGTGAAGCACAAGGGGCTTCGGGGGAGCTGTAGAGAGTACTTTTGGTACATAGCCGTGCCTTGGTTTTAGTATGACTTTCGAGTCATTTCTCCCGAACTCAAGGCATGCGGGGCTTGCAGGTCGCCTACTCGATTAACAGATGCCAGTGCTAGAAGCAGGGCAGTCTTAAGCATCAGCGTTTTCAATGTAGCCGTCGGAAGCACTGTGGGCAGGTCCCAAGCTGGGACAGTGCGAGGGCGGGGGGGCTTCAGCCGCCTTGCTCCTTTTTAGAACTGTATCAGCAAAGCATCTTTCGCCACAGTTTGCCCTGCTATCAGGTCATGGTGGGCTGATATAGCTGCACGTAAGCTCTGATGGTGGAAAGGGCTTAGCCCTTATCCAGCAGGTGCTGCAAGAATAATAGTATCAGTGATATGTCACATTTCGGGGGGTTTTCGGGGCTGCCAGGAGGAGCTTGTGGTCTTCCTTAAGCCATTTTATGAGAAACCCCTGAATCATATAGGTAGGTGTGTATAGGTAGGTCCATGGAGAATGCTGTTAAAGGTGCTCTATGCGATCTTGCAAAACACAAAGCAAAAACAAACTTCGGCCAACCAATCGCCAAGAAGAGGTGTGGTTTAATGCGAAAGCGTTCCTTTCGGTATTGCCGCCTCTGTGTTGTCTTTCGAGAGCGGGTTTTTTCCCAATGTATTCAGAGGGCATACAGCAAGATGATCAAGGGGTTATGCATACGCTTTGAGATAAAAATAAAATCCAGCTAAAATCCTGCAGCATCGCATAGAGCACCTTTAAGTCTAATGAGCTGATAAAAAGCAAACATTTTTTATTTTTTTTCTTAGAGCTGCACTGCTATACAGAAAAAAGCATTTTTCTTCTACCTACCTATTTGATGACCCTTGCAAGCATGTCAGAATGAACACAGACAGAGCAGGTGTGGGTATGCGGTTTATGTTTCCCCTTCAGCACAGGAGTATTATTTATAGCCAACCACCTTGTTTTTACCGTTATGGCCCCTCACAAAGCTTCAGGGGCCTGACTGAGAGATTTATCTGCAGTTCTACACAAATATTAATTGAATTTTGGAAGGGATACATCAGCGTCATGATCTGAAAGCAGGTTAAATGTTGTGGCCAGCTGAAGTCAGCTATTATAAACCAATGCCAAAAGTAGCAATGATTCGATTGAGTTTTATCAAGACTAATGAATAACAAGATGATGTTATTAACAAATGGGACCGTTGAAGGAACAGTTCAGCCAAAATCATTTACTCATCCTCGTGATGTTCCAAACACGTATAAAGCCTTTTTAGAGGAATCTAGTGTAATTTTTAGTGTCTAGTTTGCATTCAAATATTCTAATATTGTGCTTGAATTTTGTATTATTATTTGTTTTGTTTTTCTCTAATAGAAAGCTGTAATATGTCGACTATACTGTTTAAATGTTTACAGTTTTGAAATAAGTTTTATATGCTCACCACCAATACATTTATTTGATGAAAAATACAGTAAAAGAGTAGGCGAGTAGGCGTGCGGATCCATTTGCAAGCGTTTATTTACAAGCCAGAGTCAGTACAGCAGGGTAAACAATGGCGAACGGGAACATCGGAGGCAAAGACAATAGAATAATCCAGGGAAGGCAGCGAGAGTTGGCAATTGGAAATCCAGAGACACAGAACACAGAATACTCTGGGAAAACACGGATGGCTAGACAACAGGGAAAACAGACGGACGTCTGAAAATCACCTCAGACTCCAGAGGGTTAACAACTTTGTTAAGACTAGAAAACAATGTGACATAAACAATTTCCACAATATACATGTCTTAAAGCAACCCTAATAACAAAAACACATTCCAACTATTTGTTTAATATCTAAACAATAAAATCACAGTTATTACTACTGAGTCATATGGTTACTTATGACCTTATTTTTTAAACGGTTTCTCTGGCTCTGCCAGAGGGCACTCCAACCAACTACATCACCGCTCTCTCAAACTGTTATACGAATTTCCCACAACACACCACTTTCTCGCAGCTGCTGGTCATTACCTACGCCCACACACTTGTAGGTAGCTTTAGCATAAAAAGCAGGTTTCCCAATCAATAAATCTTGAAGTCTGGATCTGCAACTGCTATCAATTCTGAGGGTATTTTCCCGTGTTTGTTTTTTCCGTGTTGACTTTGGACTGTTTATCTGCTTATTATTTGATTGCCGCCTGGCCTGATCCTGTGCCCATGTACCTCGACCTTGATTATGCTCTGTCTGTCCGTTGCTCTGTTTGTTGTTGTTTGACCCTGCCTGCCGACCACAAATAAATGCTGCATATGGATCCACACGCCTCCGCCTCAGTTGTTACAATTTATAAGTAATTTATTTGTTGGTTCATAATTAACCGTTTTAACAATCCGTATTGCTTTCTTTTGTAACCTATATACTGAATTTATACTGGTTTTATATGTATGACCCCACACCTCCACACAATAAGTCATGTATGGAGCTATGAGTGCACAATACAATATATATCATTATCATTCAAAATACATTTTATTGTATTGAATAATGCAATAGATTTAGACATGCTTGTTTTTACGTAATTAATATGTGATTTTCAACATAATTTCTGATCAATTATAACAACTAAAAATCTGATTGCAAACACTCTATTTTTATTCTTGTTTATCCTTCATTTAAATCTATTATTACTTTGTCGATTAATAAATATTATAAACTTTTTTTTTTTTTTACTTAAATTCAAAGAAAGTCTGTTATCATCAAACCATTTTTTAACAACAATTTTTTTAATTAATTTATTTCCATTGTAGTCTGTAGTTGTTCCAAATGTTTCCCTGAACAATATACATTTGTATCATCAGCAAACATTTTTAATGCTTGAGACACTTTACAAATATAATTTATGTACAACACAAACAATTTGGGTTCTAACACTCAACCTTGCGGAAGATACTTTCAGTAAATCTGTTTCAACATTGTTTATTTTTACAAATAAACAAAGGTAAATTTGAGGTAAAAAGCTCTTCCTCTTATGCCATATCTTTCCAAATTCATCATTAAGCCATAATCAGTCGTGTCCAAAACTGTATATTCATTATTTTCTATTGAAGAAGAAATCCCTTCTACCAAATTCCATCACAGGCATTAAAGTTGACCTGCTTGTTATTGTTACGTGGCGTGTGTTATCCGAGAGCCATCGAGTATCAAAAACAAAGGTCTTTTAATATAATCCAACAGAGAAAAAGACATAAAGAGATATAAAAAAAAAAACACACACGTCTTGACATTAACGATAACAGACAAATACTGGGACACAGGGAGCAACTTAAGAAGGGCAGACAATCAACGTAAACGAGCGAGACACACCTGAAAGGAATACTTAATTAGACAAAACTAGGTCACAAGGGGAAAACACAGAGCACATGGGAAATGACAACCAAAAAAAGCCAAACTGATGATCACTCAACAAATTATGTTTGTCTATAAATTTATCGAGCCTTCACACAAATTTTTTCTCCAATCTGAGAAAGAAGAGAAATTGGTCCATAGTTTGAAAAAAGATGTCGATCTCCACTTTTAAAAATACATAAGAACATTTATTCTGGCAATTTTTAACAATGTCAAGCGTTTCATTTTCATCAACTCCCGTAATGAACATTGAGTAATCATTACTGGAAATATTAATTTCATCTGTCTTCTCCCCAGTTCTTTGCTCCACAATCTCTTTTGCTAAACTATTCCTAATATTTATAAAATACTCATTAAATCGAAGCATGACAAAAGCACTATACAAATAAAAAATGACTTGATATGGCTATTATAAAGTCCACAAGGCATTTGAACGGCATTTGTCATTTTTGGGCACTTGACAGCCCCAGTTTCCAGTCACTTGTATTATTTTTTCCCCCAGTTATTGTATTCTTTTTTAAAACAACTGCTAAACTCTGTTCCACAGAAGATAGAATGACATGAGGCTGAGTAAATGGTGATTAAACTAATTTCTGTGTGCGCTGTTCCTTTAAGAGTCACCTGAGTCAGCCGAACTGTTTTTTGTTATTACAGCTCTACATGACAGTTTTGTGATTGCTTCCTGACCGCTAATGGTGGTTTGTTGTCACTCATTACTTGTTTTATGATTGTCTCAGTCTGTAGGAATTATTGCTGGTATCAGCACATTGCAAGAAACCGTGTGATTTTCAGTGTCATTTGTGGTGAAGCCCAAGGTACCGTTAGTTTCCATTGTCTCCAGTCAGATGTGCCTGAAAACAGCTGAGAATGGAAAAAATGCTTGTACTGCAAAAAGTGTGTCACATTAGCACCATATGTTGTGTTAGTCATTTTTAAACTTGTGCACGCTCACACAAACACATGTCTTAAACACCTGTAAACATAGAACTCAGACCCCCATCTGAGTCCCACTGAATTATGGGGGAAAAAAATTTGTTCACTTACACTCAACTAAACAAACCCATTTGTTTAAAAACTGCCTTTTTACTTCTGTACCGGTACATATTAGTATTGTTTTAGAATTATTCAGATAATATTATTATTATATATTAATGGTTTAAATTAGGTTTTATTTTTAAATTTTAGAATTAAATTAAAATTTTTAATGTCTTATTCTTAACAGTGCTGTCAAATGATTAATTGTGATTAATTGCATCCAAAATAGAAGTTTTTGTTTGCA
The DNA here is from genome assembly GCA_032353835.1 of Enteromius viviparus. Lineage (NCBI taxonomy): Eukaryota > Metazoa > Chordata > Actinopteri > Cypriniformes > Cyprinidae > Enteromius > Enteromius viviparus. The sequence continues at coordinate 5,744,956 of JAUCNO010001819.1, forward strand.
TAATATATATATATATATATAATATTATTATTATTATTATTTTAATATTTACATGTGTATATTTAGGCTTATTTAATTTGTATTATATTTAAATATCTTAAATATAGAAACATGAATGGTTGTTTATTAAATATACACAGTACACACACACATATATAAACAAGTTGTTTATTTTGTATGCAATTAATTGCGACTAATCATTTGACTGCTGTCAATTTGTAGGTTTAAGCTTAATTTAAGTAACATTTTATGCTTTTCATGCAAAATTGGTATTCTTTTATTTATTCAGCTTGAATTGACTTAAAAACAATTCTTAATAGCTTTAGTTTTAGCTAAAAATAACGCCGGTGTTCTTATGTCCTAATTCTAACATATTATGTGTGCTAAACAAAACATCCTGTACATCTTTGTGTGCCATCTTTTAACATTTTGGGATCTTTTAAGGACAAATTGGAGGGTTTGTGCAACCCAGCACAAACACTGGACTCCAGATGGTGAAAAAACTGCATTTGATCCTAAACATCCTACTTCAGAAAACCTTTGTTAAATGACTTTTTGACTGTTGTGGTAAACATTATGTGCTTTTTCCCAAGGTAATGGATTATTAAATCTCTGGGCATGTTTACAGGTATCCTTAGTAAACACACACACATGCACACGCTCATGAAACCAGACTACAAACTGCTCAGATCAAGAAGGACCATTAGCTGTTCCTCATTCCGCTGGTGTGTGATTGTTGGCTGTGGTGAAAGCGTGTTATCAATGCATTTTACCTGCTGACAGTTTTGTGAAAGGATCAGTTGTCACTGAGAAACCATTAACCTTTCAAATCCTCATGGTGGAAAGTGAAAAAACCCAAATCAACCAATCAAAATGACAAAAACACTGCCTTTAATTAGTGTCTTATATATATGCAGTATATTTAATAGGCAGCTTTGAATAAATCAAAATAACACAAGAAACATTCATGTTGACTTTAACACCATTTTGGTTTGATTTCTGTCTTTGTTCTGGTCAGGTCTTGCGTCTGGTGGACGTTAGCTCCGTCAAAGGTTTGGACTTGGTTACAGTAAAGCTGTTGCGTTTGTTATGATCAGGTCTAATTGTGCACACATACAACATATGTGGTGTAATTCTGAGGGGTTTATTTAGAGCCAAAATGTGTCCCCTGCCCAGGGCTGACAGCAGATGTAGGCACATACCGTGCTTTATAAGCTTAATGTTTGAAGAGTTTCTCTCTGTTTGTTGTTTATTTGTTTATCTGCTTCAGGAACCGCTTGTCCTGTGTATCAATCTCAGTGTGTTTGTATACATATGTATGTCTCTATGTAACAAAGACCACATTTCCTGACATAATTGCAGGTTTGACAATAAGACATGAAACGTAACCTGAACACAGGCGGTTCTTACTGCGCAAGCTGGATTTGTAATATTCATGCATTCATGTGCGCTATTGCTCAAAGGTTGGGGCTTAAAGAAATAATACTTCTGTTATAAACATCGGAAAATTTGTAGTGACAATAAAGAAGATATTTATAATGTTAAAAAAGATTTCTAATTAAATTAAAGCTGTGCTTTTGATCTTTATTTTCATCAGAGAAGTTGAAAAAGATGTAACATGATAAAATATTAGACACCACTGTTTTTTACTAATAATTAGATGTTTCTTATCCTAACAAACTATACCGCAACAGGACGCTTGTTTATTCAGCTTTCAGATGATATGTAAATCTCATTTTTGAAAATTGGACACTTATGACTGGTTTTGTGGTCCAGGATCACACATTTTATAATATTGTTACTGCAATTTTCATCAAATAAATTCAGCCTTTTTAAGCATGAGATACTACTTTTCAAAAACTACTTATTAAAATATTATACATATGTGTATCTGTGTGTGTGTTAGACAAGAAGGAGAAAAGGTCAAAAGGAGCCGAGGAGGTGCGTGGCAGGAGGAACGCCATCAGGCTGAGCAGAGAGTACACTGTGGAGACGGTCGTGGTGGCCGACGCTAACATGGTGCAGTATCACGGAGCCGAGGCCGCCCAGCGCTTCCTGCTCACCGTCATGAACATGGTGAGTCTTATACCGTGGCCAAACTCCACAGTCAGGTTCAAACCCAAATGCACATTTAATTTGATCCATAATGCAATTGGTTTTAAACAAAATGTATATCCTTTCAAGACAGAACCACCATGAGCTCTCTGAGGTTGTGATGAGCGAGTGATCTATGCTCTCTAATGGTTTAATTTTAAGACCTAGATTTTACACAAAATAAAAATGTCCTTAACCCTGTAAAGCTTGACATATGAAATAGTACTGAGGTCAGAAAAATTTAAAAAAGGAACAGTTTGTAGATCCTTAAAAATATAATTGTTTTTATTTTCTTCACAAAATAGCCTTTTACTTGTTAAAAAACTATGAACTCAGTCGACAGAAGGCATGTGTGTAACAGTTTTTTTTGGTTAGGTTTTGATTATACTTGCCCTTAGAAATGGGACTCAAACTTTAGAATGAGCAATTCTCAGTATTAACTAACTATTAATTACAACTTCTGCCTCTGTGAACTCTGTAAGCTTTTCTAAATTGCAAATTAAATTGCCCCTATTATGCATTTTTGAAAATGATATATCATGCAGTGTGTAACACAGCTCTAAGTGAAACATCCTGCGAAATCTGAAAGTGCTCGGCGTATAAAGTTATTGTCTCTCAAAAGAAAGAGTCAACTCTGAATCATTGATATTAACAATTTTTAAAACGAGCCCCAAACTGTTTCATGCTGACGTCAACATCAAAAAAGTGTATATTTCCTGCACGCTTGTTTATCTTTATGTGTTGGTCTGAATGAAAATGAAAATTCATTCTTCACCACTAGATGGCGCTTTTGGAGCGTTAATATAGCAGCTTTCCTGGTAACTCTGTAAACAAACAGAACTTCTTCGTAGGCCTGATAATATGATGCTGGCCGAATAAGAAAATTCACAATTTTGGTTTCCAAATGTATTTCGATGGTGTCATGCTCTTAGCAGCCAATCATAAATAAACACATTGTGGTCATTACAAATGTTTATTCATTCTGCATGTGTGAACCAGCATTTAATTCAGTCTGGTCCGTGTTTTCTTTTACTTTGTGTCCATGATTTTTACAGACGAGGGCATGTCAGGCATCCTTATAACATGCCCACCATCTGCCTAATTTGGCTTCTATTTAGTAACATATGAATTTGTAGTAAAGTACTGCCGAGTTTGAGCCACAGACATCAAACAGTAAAAGATATTGGCAGTTTTATCAGCATTTTATTTTGCTGTTCTGACTATCAGCAATCATACGGCTAGTTTTATCTTATTTGCAATCTGCTTTGTTTTTCTTTGCTGATTGTCAGAACAACCATTTGAGAAGCGCTGGCTAAGCTTGTGTGTTTGCTGTGGATTTTGTTTATACTGACAAATGGTTTAAATATATGCCTAAGCTGCATATTTTGCACGTTTTGCACGTAACAGAGCATTTGGACATTGTAAGTCTTGGCCAGAAGAGAATGGGCTCATAAAACAGGACAGAGAGAGACAGAGTGTGAGCATAACATTTGCTCTGCTGACCGCAGCTGTGCTGTGTGTGACACACACGAGTCGGCAGCTCACACACACACACCCCTCTGTTTTATCACATGGGCTCTGTTCCAAAAAATAGTCTGCTGTTTGTGTACAGAAAGCAGCAGTTGAGGTGTCCAATTAGAATTGAAAGTATCTTTAAGTAAATGCACCTGTGAAAGGATTGAGTATTGCTAGTGTTGTGGCTTAATAAGGAATGCCTTATTTTTTATACAACCTTGGCAAAGACCTAATTTAAAACCTATATCATTTCCATAATTTGAGATGATTCTGAGCGAAAAGAGACGTTGAATTAATAAAGTGTTGGATGAGACTTGATTTGATCCATCTGGGATTGAATGGACTGGAACTGTTTGTTTCAGAATGGAGTCAAGTTGTTGGAGAGGTTGGAAAAATGTAAAATACATTTAGTGATAGAGGAATTACATGGAAATCATTGTTTTTATTGTAAATTAAAAGTTAAACTATTACAAATTTTCTTTGTTGATTTAAATAATGTTGAAATAAAATAAACTTTCCTTTTACTTTAAACATGAAAAAATAGTATAATACTAAATGAATATGAATATGAGTATGAATACTAAATATACAATATAATTGTAATAATACAATTATATAAATATACAAATCATGTCATTAAAACTGAAATAAGTATAAATATTATATATTATAATATTTCTTTATTTGTTATATTTATATTATATAATTAGAGCTGTCAACATAAAATATGTGTGTTAATGCATAGATATATTTAAGAAAAACATGTTACGTTTCCATATAAACTATGTTTATATATGATATAATTTGTATGAGTATAAATTTAAACATGTAGATACATACACAATAAATAAACACGGCACACACACATATATTATGCAAACAAAAACTTTTATTTAACAGTTCTATATACTGTATAGATTTCAAAAAGTGATTAATAAATTAATAATGCGGAGTAACAAGGACTTTTAGGACTATCGACTTTACCTAACAACATTTGAGCTTGTTCAGATTTATCAAAATTGTTTGTGTAGGTTTGAAAGGAAGGAAGAAAGACAAATCATCTTCAGTTGTGTATTTCAGTTGTGTCCCAAAGTGAATGACCTCACTCTTATCAAGTTGCTCATTCAGAACAAGTTTGTAAACGCAGTGTTTGCTGCGAGCATCTGGAAGCAAGCCTATGTAATAAAGTACAAACAAACTAATTATTGATCTGTAAAACAATCCACACGACAACACCTCACTGCATCTGCTGCGGTAAAGCAAAGATCATTAACTCAAGATCGGCCCTTTCTACTGTATCTCTAATGACAATGGTGAGTCATATGAAGATTAATGTGAAAATGAATGAGTTGCCCAGATGTGTGTGATTTGGTAAGAAAGTACACCTCCTTTTGTCCTCCCTGAGGTCCTTAGATTTACATTCCTCACAAGCGAGTTCGACAACGCTGTGGAAAATTGTGCTGTTATTCAAATCAGTCTCTGCGATTCCCCTCCAGATGCCGGTTACTCATCAATATCCAAATCCTCCCTTCAGTTCAGCTCTATACTTCTTCATTAACTTCATCCCGCATGGAACTCTCGTTGGTTTTTTTTCTACAATAGCCAGTCATATTTTTTAAGGTCATATCAGCATATTCGTACAGCATACATCTGAGGATGATGAAAGCTCAAACACCCCTCATCTCTTGCTTGATTCTTTTATCTTCCTTTGTGTAGAGATATTGCATGTTATATTGTAAAAGTTATCCAGTGGTGATGCTTCTACAGAATATTTATTCAAAATTGAGCTTTATTCGTATAAGGTGTAGGCAGATTTTAGAAATGACACAATGATAAGCTTTTTCTGTTGAATTGAGAATTAGAACAAATAAATAAATAAATTTTTGTTATAAATATTTAACATGCGATTTGTAATAAAATTTCTTGATATTTTCTGAACAAGTAAACATAAAAAATAGAATAAAAAATCAAACATTTAAATATAAGAAAAATTAAATACTGTGTAAAATGAAATAAAGTACTGTTAAAACACCCCAGGCATATTTACACAGTTTTTCATTTAAAGAACAACATAAAAAAATCTGCTTGGATACAGCCCAATGCCCAGCTGTCACTAATTGTAACATTAGGTGCAGCAAACTGAATTTGAATAAATAAATAAATAAATAAATAAATAAATATTTGTAACATTATTTCTTGATATTTTCTAACGGAAATTTGTTTTATATAAAACATAAAAATACATATTAATTAAATACTGCATAAAATGTAATAAAATACTGTACAATTCTAGTTAAAACAAACCAGGGATATTTTTCCACAATGTTCATTAAAAGAAAGAGTTATGTTAAGTTTAAAGTTTAGTTATGATGCAAATTAATCAATTAATTAGTGTTTTACATCGATTCATTTAAATTGGCATTAAATTACTTGCTGTAATATCATTTTTGTTTTAAAAATCCACAGGAGCAATGTCTTCAGAGTTTATAGTGCTTTTTAAATGGTACTGAATAGCTTAATATACCAGCTTGGCCAAAAGAATCAGCTGATATTGGGCTATTTTTATATCAACATCAGCTGATAACATGTGCTCTTGACAATTAACACATTTTTGCTTGCTTTTTTGTCTGAAAATCCACTGAAACTTACTACTAATACTTTTTTTTTTTTACTACTATACTTTGAGTGAATTTTTAATCCAAGGCAATTCTCTCATCTTGTTCTCTCTCAACAGGTGTATAACATGTTTCAACACCAGAGTTTGGGTGTAAGGATCCACATCCGGGTCACCAAGTTGGTTCTCCTGCATACCCGTCCAGTAAGTGTACAAAGATCAACATCAAGATCTATGAACATCATGACTCGGCCTGCCATTTATCTGCTCCCTCGCTGTTTTATTCCTGTCCTCAGGACCTGTGATGTTATCCTCACTCAGTGTGTGTGTGTGTGTGTTTAACTATCGGTTTTCCCCTTCATTTTATTGCTGGATTTCATTCTCTCCAAAGGCTCCGGAGAGTCTACCAGGTTTTTGAGTGCTCACCTCAAAAGTCTGAAGTGATGTATGTCAGGACATCACAGAATATATGTAGAGATGCTTCAGGCCTTTGGACTCACAGTCTCTGATATCACGAAGATAAAATCAGAAAAATGGTAGATTTCAGATTTGCTGCTTAAGAAACATTTACTATCAACAAACGTTTGTCCAATAAAACTCTTGTTTAATGACTAGCAAGTAGCAAAGCAATAAATCATTAGCCATGTAAAAACTATCATCTAAATGCTCTTTAAGCCCAAATTTGATTTGTTTCAACAGAAAATACTGCTCTCATCAGTTTTATAGAGTCTTAACAGTACAATCCACTGACTAGTAGTGTAAACTGTTTGTCTCTGGGAGACTGTCATATATAATTTGAGGCTAAAGAAAATGAGGTTATGTCTTACTGTTTCAAAAAAAATCCCTCAATTTACCTTCGTGTGAAGGTGAACTGACTGATGTTTAATGCTCTGTGTTCAAACGACTACAAAAGAACATGTTGCTACAGACCTTCTTATTAATTCAGTTGGAAGCATCTAGTTTAATGGTTTGCTGCACCAAAGTCTATAAATCAGATTCTAATTGTCCAGTGTGTTTCTTAGGAAAAGCTGAAGGTGGGCCACCATGGAGAAAAAGCCCTGGAGAGCTTCTGTCACTGGCAGCATGAGGAATACGGGGCACGATACCTGGGAAACAATCACGTTCCTGGGAGCAGAGATGATCCTCCTCCTGTGGATGTGGCTGTGCTGGTGACCAGGTACTTATTAATCAAGCTTTGATGAGCAAATACAGATCTTAAGTGTGAAGTTGAGCAAAGCTTCATAAATTCACTGCACTTAAACTAGGGCTTTGGGATATGGCATAAATAAATGAATGAATGAAAATCTGTTTTTTTCTTGTCAGACCATTGACCGATTCTAGATTTTTTTTTTTGTAATAAATGTCATCTTGAAAATGTAACTACCACATGATTCAAGTGACCTTTTCATTATTACCTTCTAGTTAAAGAAAATTTGAATTCAAGTACACCGCACATAAAGTTGTCACCATGATTTAAAGGTTGAACAAATCACTTTAACGTTAAATATCTTTGCAGAAAACATGCATAGACATTGTACTTTATTATTAAGGTAATTCAAATTAAACATGACAGTTATTAACTATAAATTAAGTTTATATGTTAAATTAAAAGTATTGCGCAAACAATGAACAGCAGCTTACAGCTTATCAACATGATGCAAACTAGTGTTGTCAAAAGATCCGGTACTTTGGTACCAAGTAAATGAAGCAGTTTTGTTTACTACAAGCATGTGGCGCTCGCGGTGATTTTAGTATCTGCCATCTCAGTGAGGACATAAATACATAAACAACATCTTTAGAACTGCTCTGAGAGTCACTTCACATTCATTTTACCGTTTCACTTGAGAAAACCAGCATATCATATACACACAGAAATGTTGAAGGTATTCATTGCAAACTGTCAAAATAAAAGTTCATTTTAGATATTGTGCTACAAATATATTACTATTATTTAGAATAATGTATGTGATAGGCTACTACTACCACTGATGTTTAAAACAATTAATGCAAGTTTATTTAAGACATCTTTATCTTTAATAGTAAATCTTCTTAATTTACCAAAAAATAAAATGTGTTTAAATTTCATTAATTAAAAGACAAATTAATTTTGGGTGAAACTTGTTTTTGGTTTTTCATACTTTTATTATGTGTAGAAAAACTTGAAACGCTAGTTAAAGTTCGTAAAATATGTAAGTTTGTTTAAGTTTGACTCTATTAAAAAAATTGTGTGTTTCTTTTTATGCTTTTGTGTTTTGCTTTTAAAACACAATTGGTCAAGTCAAATCAAGTCACTTTTATTTATATAGCGCTTTTAACAATACAGATTGTAGCAAAGCACTGAACATTATCAAATAGAAC
>JAUCNO010001819.1:5753636-5766226 GCA_032353835.1 Enteromius viviparus
TTGATATTAATATTACTATTTTTAACGGGTCACAGGCGCTATCCTTTGAATTCAATTCTCATTTAAAATAATGTTGTTAGTTAACCGGTTAATAATCGGTTAACGTGCGTCGGTTGTCGGTTATGAGAAATAACCGAAATGAGCATCCCTAATCTGTGAGTTTTGTTTTGTTGTTGTTATTTTTTGGTCCGATGCTTGGCAGATTTGTCCCCTTCATTATACTTAATTTACTGACAATTTGCTACATTATTAGCAACAATAAAAAGTAAATGTACTTAGGATTAATAAATAAGCTATAACTAATTAAATAATTAATTCTGCCAAATGAAATTAAAATTACGGCCATGCTAGATAGATGGATGGATGTTTGTTTATTTGTTAGTTTGTTCTGTCCGTACACACAACACTGTATTATATTGGTAAGAATCCTCAGCTTTAATTCAATCAATCAACATTAGCAGACTCGTCCGGCGTTTGCTGCGGCTCTCAGAGTGTTGACTTTAACTCAGAGCTTTAGCCTGGATTTAATTAGAAATGTGAAGAGCAGAAAACCGTCAGACTGCGATCACGCGTGATGTTGAAGATGATGTGCCGGTGCCGGTTCCTGCAGGAAGTGGACTCTCAGATGCTGATGTCAGAGCGGATGACCTCCTCACACCCGTCCCAGCTCAAAACACTGTGTGTTCCTCTCTGTCTCTGAATAGCAGCGTTATTTACAGTCACAATTAGTCTGATGAGATCTGGCCCGGTCTGTAGAGCTCATCAGAGTCATTACCAGGAACTCATTACACAACAGCAGCACATTTACAGCTTTGTTTTACGCTTCCAAAGGAAAGCTGTAGTGTTCTCTGGCTCGATTTCAGGAAGATTTTGAAGAGAAGGTTCATGTTAAGACTTTTGTGAGATTGTTGAAAGACTTAAAACTCCTCTGGTTCTCAATTTAGTCTTACGTTTTTAAGGGAGAGCCAAACTAATAAAACACAATAAAAAAAATAATAATAATTTGCTCAGAGGCAAACTGTATAAGTCGTGAAATATTATTACAATTGAAAACATCTGTTTTCTGTGTGAATCTGTGTTAAAGTGTATTTCTGTGATGTTCAGCATCATTACTCCAGTCTTCAGAGTCACCTTCAGAAATCATAATCATATTCTGATTTATTATCAGTGCTGAAACTGCCGTTTGTTTTGGAACTTTAATATTTTTCTGGATTTTTTTTAGGATTTTTGATTGAGTAAAACATTAAAAGAAGAGCATTTATTTTAAATAGAAATCCTCCAAGTTTGGGGTCAGTATATTCTTAGTCTTTTTTTATTTGAAAGCAATGAAAACTTTGAAATTGATAAGAAGTGATGGCAAAGATTTATACTGTTAGAAAAGATAAATGCTGTTCTTTATAACTTTTTGTTCATCAGAGAATCCTGTAGAAATGTATTGCAAAAATACTTGTCATCACAACTTTGCCAACATTGATAATTCTAATAATAAATCAGAATATTCCTGACACTTTAGACTGGAGTAATGACTGACGGAAATTCAGCTGTGCATCACAGACATAAAAAATGTCTTATACTTGTATTTTTGAATTAAAATAGCCTTACACACTGACAAGGAAAAATCTAATAAATATATACAACTATTTTTAGAATTACTGATGGAGCCAATCAGATGTCGTCTGGCTCCTGATGCCCCGCCCGTTTGTGTTTTGTAGTGTTTGACAGAAGCTTATCTGTGAAGTCTGAACATGTTTCCCAGCAGGTAGTTTAAATATGTAGCGCTTTCACAACATGAGGTGCTGTTTTAGTGAAATCATCCCCTCAGAAGTGCATTAAAATGCTCCTGGAGAGGCGTTCAGCTCTGCTCTCCGCAGCGTCTGCTGTTCGTTAGTTTCGGTTAATCTGCTCGTTCACTTCATTAATCGCCTTCCTCCTGTGGGACGTTCTGGACGAAGAAACTTTCACTACAATAAGAAATCATTTAATCTACACATTACTGTCGAGTGCTGCCACCTTCAGGTCAGGATGAATGAGTCTCCTGTAGATGTTCTTCTGAAGGTGTTACTGGAGAAGTCTAAAGTTGAAGTTGTTGTGAAGCCACTTCTTGGTTATTTTAGCTGTGTGCTTAGGGTGATTGTCTTGTTGGAAGGTAAACCTTCAGCCTGAGCACTCTGGAGAAGGTTTTGGTCCAGGATTTCCCTGTTCTTGGCCTTGATTGCAACCAGTCGTCCTGTCCCTGCAGCTGAAAAACACCCCCACAGCAGGATGCTTCACTGTTGGGACTGTATTGAACAGATGATGAGCAGTGCCTGGTTTTCTCCACACTTACCGCTTAGAATCAAGGCCAAAAAGTTATTTCTTGCTCTCATCAGACCAGAGGATCTTATTTCTCACCATCTTGGAGTCCTCCAGGTGTTTTTTTAGCAAACTCCATGCAGGCTTTCATGTGTCTTGCAAAGAGGAGAGGCTTCCGTTGAGCCACTCTGCCATAAAGCCCCAACTTTTTAATTGAGATCCAACAAAAATCAAACAAACCAAACCATAATTTCAGTTTTTCTGTGAAACACAAACAGCAGAAGAAACACCCAATTCTACCTGAATGATTAAGAGTTTAAGCTACAGTAAAGGTTTTCTGTTTTTATCTGGTGTTGTTTTGAGGTGAACTGCATGGAAATAAGTGGCAATCAAAGTTTGTACAGCCTTTCTCAAACACATTCATCACCAACAATGAGATGAGGACACCAAAGTTCAAGAAGAAATACATAGTTAGACACCCAACACTACATTCACGACACCAGCGTTAAACATTTGTTTGCATCATGATCTGTCACTCTTATGAAAGATGGCATGCAAACTCTTTTCCTTCAAGCTCTGAAAACAAGTGGGATGAACGGGAAAGTTTAATGGCGCTGAACAGAAGTGTTTCTGAACGCAGCGTTTGACTGGAGTCACACACCATTAGAGCCGGACAGAAGCTATTCATCAGCAGTAATGACCGTCACACTCCAGCCTTAAATATTTCACATTAACCACATTCAATCAATCCAGAAGCCCAGAGAACTGTGCTTTAGAACCAGATATACATATTAAGGGTATTTCATTCTTAAAAAACTCCTGAAACATTCAGTTGTTGCTCTTTAAAAAAAAAAAGAAGCAGGGCGAGAAGCAGCGTCCGATCTTCCAGGAAGGACGGATTATGAAAGGTCAGATTGTGTTCCTCCTTCAGATTCCTGTCACTCCCTTCAGACGCCGGAAACACAGGGACACAATTTTAGGAAGTTTGTTTTGGCCTCAGAGGAAAGTCAGGAGTCATAATTTGACACAGCGTCATGTATTTTTAGTGCAGTTGGTCTGAGACAGTCCGTCAGAGCTGAACGCATTCAGCTTCGTATAAAAGTCCAGTTCCAGCCCAAAATTAAATAAATATATATGTAATTGCAACCTTTTATCTCATAATTATATTATTCTGCAGTTTTGAGTCAGAATTGTGAGATAAGTCAAAGAAAAGATAATGTTGCAGTACAATTTTACATATTTTTTAAATTCTGTGGTGGAAACAAAAGCTAGAACAGAACTGTGAGATACGAACTGAAGGGAAACAAGTCAGAATTGTGGGATTTTTCTGTATTTGAATATAAAATGTCAGAATTTTTTTTTTAATTTTATTCTTTTAAATTCTGGAACAAAGTCAAAGCGATGAGTGATAAACTTGCAATTGTAAGGCAAACCAATGGCTTTAGTTTAATTTATATTTATTTATATATTTTGTTTATATTGATTGATTGATCGGTTGTGGTGAATTATTATGTTTCTGTATTTCTGTATGCTTGGAATTGTGGAATTTATAACTTGCTAGTTATTGATTAAAAAAATAGATCAAATATATCCTTTAATATTTTTTTTATTATCTGTTGTACTAATACTACTAATGAATTCATTATAATAGATGTGAAAAAGTTTTTTTAGTCTCTTCTATTTACCAAGACTGAATTTATTTGATCAAAAATAATGGGAAATATTATTACAATGTAAAACATCTGTGTTCTGTGTAAATCTGTGTTAAAGTGTATTTCTGTGATGTTCAGCGTCATTACCCCAGTCCTTTATCTTCATTAATCATAATAATACACTGATTCACTGCTCAACACACATTTCTGATTATCATCAGTGTTGAACACAGTCGTGCTGCTCAATATTTTTGTGGAAACTGTAATACTTTAGATTTTTCAGGATTCACAGATGAATAAAAAGATGAAAAGAACAGAAGTTATTTGAATGATTGTCTGTCTGTCTTCAGGGATCTCAGCAGTAATCTCATCAGCAGGATTGCCCCCGGAGCGTTTCATGGCCTGTCGGCTCTGAGGAGACTGTAAGTATGATTATGACCTTGGAAATGTGCATGAAAACACAATCAGCCAGTTTGAGATGTTAGAAGTCGCTTTTGAATCGAGTGTTATACTTATATAAATACTTTGTTATATTTTAGTACTTTATTTCATTACTGTGAACATGAATAAACTTACTTTGTACATTCATAATTTTTTGCCTTTGAAGGTCACATGACCTGAACTTAAAAAAAAACATGTTTAATGTTCAGTGAAATCAAGCTTTTTGTTGCGCTGAAATAAAATGATTTCGAAGCTCTCTGCAGAATGTTACGTTTTGTGAAGAAGGCCGGATGCCTTTGAGCCGTTTATGATCAACATGCATAACAGTGACTGTAAAATATATATTTAAGAAATGGATATTATAATTTTAGTTATGAAATGAAGGATATGGTCATTGAGGATGTTTTTGACTGGCCATTAGGATAGTTTTTTTCATGCAGACCTGGCAGCCCTGGTTTAATTAAGCAGAGCAGACGCTTTCAGTTTATAATTTTTCCCTAAACTGGTTTTTATTTCTATAAAAAAAGCAAAATGACACCGTATCGTAAACCAACATTTTACAGGAATTTAGGATTTTTATCAAATTTTTTTGAGGTCACTTGCCAAAAACGGTCAATTAGACATTTTTTTCTTTTTTTTTTTGCAGTGGGCCTAAATTTAACAGTAGAACTAGAAATGTAGCTATCACCAGATTCAGAAGCACCACAGAATAAAAAAGCGTTCAGTTCAGGGTTTTTAGTCTTCAACATTAGCTCACATCTTTATGCAGCGTCCTTGAGAACGAGAGCTGCAGCTGATCTGAGGTTGGTTCTGGAGTGAAGAGGCTTTCAGACGCAGGAGCCCTGCACACGTTTCATGTGACACTGATTGCTGGATTTGAGCGGCTGATTGTGGATGTGCGTGTGCCAAGCTGCTGGACGTGTATAATTTAAACGGCAGGTCTCAGCGCTAATTTAAGAGCTCCTAACCCATGATTACTGCACTGAACCAAACAGAACCGCTCCCACTGTACCACAGCAGAGCATGTTACTCATTACAGCACACACACACACACACACACACGTGTTGTGCTTCACGCTGGATCTGGAGTATACGGTGTGTTCGGAGGTTGTCAGACGGTCTTTTATAGGCTGGTTGTCTGAATGAGGAGTAATTGGAGAGTTACTGAGATTAAAGCACTTAACCCTTATTCTCCTCCAGGGTCTCGTCTGCACACACAGCTCTGAGCGCTGGAATACGTCTGGTAAAAACTAACCCCTTCACTGATGGATGGCAGTCCAATAGAAACAGGGCTGATCTTTCATTGTTCGAGTGATAAATAAAATCAACAGAAGTGAGTTGATTCGTACAGCTAGATCAAATAAAAATGACAAAAGCACATGCAATTACCAAACCATAAACAAAGTTTAGTGTCATACGAGATGCTGTAGTAGTTAGTGTTTTAAATGGCCTTTTATTATTTTTTTCCTGTTTTCACTTTAATTTGAATTCAGTTTTAGTGATGCTCACACATGACAGTGACAATAAAAGGAATTCTATTCTCTCTTCACATACTGTATATATACATATACACATATAAAACCAAATTCAAAATGATTATACTATCTATTTAAGCTTTGTGCTTTTTGATGTCTTTAAATTCAAAAGCCATTTAAAATAAATAAATTAGTTTTAGCAATTTTAGTACTTCAACATATACATCAAGTCAAGTCACTTTTATTTCTATAGCGCTTGTAATAATACAGATTGTAGCAAAGCACTGAACATTATCAAATAGGAGAACAGAGTAATGGTAATGTATAATGACGAGAATTAAACTATTTATTTATCAAATGCAGAGACGGTCTCTGTAGTCAAGACAAAGGTAATCACTGGAAATCAGGTGTCCCCAACTAAGCAAGCCAGCGGCAAGGAACCAAAACCCCATCCATGAGAGAATGGAGAAAAAAACCTAGGGAGAACCAGGCTTAAAATTGGTAAAGAGAACTGTAATTTGGTATCACTGTTATCGATACCACATACAGAAATTTTGGTACCGTGACAACACTAATGCAAGCATGAAATATCGGATATATAGTACTAGTTCTTTGCAGTTTTTTTTTATTAGATTATGCTGCTTTTTTACAGTTTGTTTTTCTTTGTAAACATGGAAGTGATTGATTGTTGCACGGATCTCTTGCAGGATCTCATGCATGAAACGGCAGTCTAAAAACACTGAGCTCAAGTTCACAGAGTGTGTCCCTTTGCTGTTATCACTGGCATATTGTTAATAGTTCTAATGTTTGGTAATATTTCTATTCAATTGTGAATTTAAAAAAAGATAAAAAAAAAAAAATCCCTTATCAAAACTGACCAAAGTGATTAAAAGTCACTGACCAAAAATTATTGTAAGACAAGATTTTGCAGAATGTGACAGATACTGGCAAAAACAGACATTTTTGAGTGTTACTTCTTCCAAATACTTCTGTTTTGGCCCATCACATCTGCACTGATTTAATTGTGTTTCACTTCTCCATCACCGTCTCTCTTTTACGCCATTCACTTTCCGTTTTGTCACACACACGTCCTTTTGAAGTTTGGTGTCTTTCAGCTCTTGGCTGCTTAAGACAGATTTAACCTTTTTTTCATCCCTTTTATTGGGATCCAACACAATTTGAACCCGCCAGTGTCTGAGCCGTGATCCAGCCTAATAATCCTTCTGTCAGCGAGACAGGTTTGCTCACAATCTTCATCTTTTCACTACAACAGATTACTCGTGGCAGCCAAAACACGGCATTCCCAGCGCGGGATTAGGGTTATTAGCGTACTGTAATTTTCAGGATCCAAAGAAGTAAAGTAAAAGAAAATCCTTTTGTTAAAACGTCTCATGTGAGCCTGTCAGATACTATCTGTCATCCCAGGCCCAAGGAGCTCGCAGGGAGAGCCAGCACACACAGAGAGGGTCTTTGTTCCCTCTGTGCAGGGTTAAATATGATCACCGTCGGCATACAAAAGCGGCTCTCTGTAAAGATGCGGCATACAGGAGCAACATCTGTCTTAGCTTGCATGCCAAGATGGCTCGGGGCAACGGGAATGCATAAAAGCAAATTAAGGCTTGACAAGGTGTGCCTCGGTTTCCCTTCTCACAGTTTTGTTGGAGCTGTCAGTGGCTTGTCCCGGGTTCCTGTGGCACTTGTTGAATGAAGAAAGATTATCTTCTTAATGCTTCTATGGCCACATTCACGCCGCGCTTTTCACTGCTCTTCCGAGAGCTTAAACTCATTAAGGCCTTGGCTGAGATCTGTTATAAAATCATTACTGACCGATCTGTGCTTTTAAAGAGCCGTCTCAGGGATCCAGCTGAAGGGACTGGGTGTACTGTACTGTAGCATGCATGCTTGTAGTTTATCATTCCAAATGATATTATGACTGGCATTATGTCAGACACTGTTGTTTGTAGCTTACAGATCAGATCAGATCACTCATTAATTTAAATGCGATAGCAGGATTGTGTTTCATTAATCAATTAAATTTGAATTGAATACTTGAATTTGGATTGACTTTGAACTGGGATTAAAAAAAAACCAGAACCTCTATTCAGTTTGATGTGAATCTACAGTACCATTTACACATGGGAAAACAAGACCTTGCGGTGAGTGAGAGTAATCAGTCCAGAGATGAATCATGGGAAATGGACGTTTTGTGGTACGAGGGCAGTTCTAGGTAGGGTGCCCTCTGGAGGGGCTTGTGTTTTACAGTATATTCGCATAGGAACAATTGGTAGAGAGATCTATCTATTGTCCACAAACGCTCAAAATTAAAGATTAAACAAAAGGGTGGATAATAGTGGTGTAACGATTCAGAAAAATCACGGTTCGGTTCGATACGATGCAGTGGTGTCACGGTTCGGTATATGTTTTCGATGCAATAAAAAATAAAAAATAAAAAAGAGAATTTCTTTGATTTCTTTTCACATTTTTATTTATTAAAACTAACATAAAATTATGATCTCGTTTTTTTTTTTCTTTCTTTCTTTTACTTCAACAACAATGGAGCTATACTTCACATATCTTCTGGGGTTTCTTCTTGGCATCAAATAAAACAAAACCTCCTTTATAACCAAAACCAAATGCTCCTTATAAACAATGAAATGCACTATTGTAGTAGATATAAACTAAAAGAAAGAAAAAAACAATTTTGTTTTTAAATGAAACTCCGTTTCAATCCTTTTTTAATTGTTGTGATTCTTTAGCTGTTGTGATTCAGTTAAAGCAGGTCACAATATTTCTGTTCTTTGCTACGAGTGCTAGGAGGGCAGTCATCACGTTGCCTGTCCCGTCGTTTGCGCTGCCTTGTTGAGTGTAGCACTGAAAACATTATATTTTATACACTTTATTCTCTTTTTTCTTTTGCTTTGTAATGCGCACCGAACCAAAGCCTCGTACCAAACGGTTCAATAGGAATGCGTGTATCGTTACACCCCTAGTAGATAGTTGCTGTTTTCTAGTCTAGTGAGTAACGATTATCTGTCTACTATATAACTACTTGATTTTATTTAAAGACGTCTCTTTGCCAACAAACTGCAATGATTAAATGATGCCTTTAAATGTATGATAGCCAACCGAGATGATCATTTACCATGTTTTACACGGCAGTCTCTGCAAGCTTTTACTAAACAGGTTGATTGTTATGTAATGCTGGCACCTCTAGATTTCCGCACGAGTTTCCAAATTGGAAGTCTGACTCTCTGTTGTACCTTTCCAAGTAGGAAGTTGGAAATTCTGACTTTCCGAGTCGAATGGAACACAGTGTTAGCTCCTATTATGTGGGATGATGTCAGACATGCTTGCATTCAAACAGTTTTTGCGACAGTTGGGACAGGGATGTCCTCCACGCACGTCAGCACTAATGGAAATCAGACTAGATCCCTTCCAGCCGTTCATTGCTGAGCAGATCTTTCTTCAGCACCCAGCTGTGTGTCACATTCACTTAAGCTGTGAAGGAACAAGAAGGGAAACCAGAAGCCATCAAAAACCTTTTGGAACAGAGGGACATCAGACAGCCAAAGTGACACGTCGCAGAGCACGTACTGTGTGGTGAAAGAAATGATGACTACAGACTCAGCAAGAAACATTAAAACATTAATCTTAGTTGTCTGATGCTTGGTAATCAACAACATCTTTGTTAATTTTTCTTTTTTCTTTTTGTGTCGAACCACCTCAAAGATCCTCTGATGTTTTAGTTTGTCATTTGTTGACCACCAACGTTGGGGAAAATTTTTTGAAAATGTGGATTTCTAAACTACAACCTGCTCATAATTTGAAGTACACTACAGTCAGGCCGGTCTTTTGAAAACATAGTCAGCTACACTACAAACTACTAACAACATAAAAAAATAAAAGATAAGATAATGTTCATATTTCATTTTGTCATGTATCATGTGTAAAAAGAATCTGTTGTTAAAAAGGTTAAGATGTCGTAACATGGACTGAATGTTGTGTGAACAAATCTGTGCTGTATGATTGACAGATTTGAGGTTAGGGTACTTAAAGAAATGTAAACCAATTATGAAGTTGAACAGAATTGAATCACTCCACTAATCCTGTGACAACTACTGATACTAAAGAGCTTCTCTCCAGATGTTTAACAGTGTTATTTTAGTATTTCTATTATAATATAAATATATGATATCGTGTATCTATATATATATATATATATATATATACTCTTAGTTTTAGTAAGTAACAACTGCATTACTGTTTAATGTTAATTTGTGAAATTGAGCATTAAATATATGTGTACTCTTTGGATAATATTATTTGTTTCTAAAATAAGAGCAGTCAGACAATTTACCTGCTGCAAAAACACAAATTCTTGTTGGCAGCCGTGGTTTTGCCGGAATAATTCTCTAAAATACAATACAATTATAAACATATTTACAGAACAATTGCAAATGTTACAATATAAAGGATTTAACATTTGCATTTAGCATATACCGAGTGAAAACCACATAACAGCCACATGAAGAATGATGAAAAAGTTCATAACAAGTGGTGCAGTTATTTATACAAACATGGTAACACACGACACTAATACCCCATTTACATTTTTACGCATAACTTTTGTTATGGTTTCGCTGTAGTTCACACTACTCTGCCATTTTCAATGTCGAAAATGGAGACTTTTGCAGACCCTGTTTTAGTTTGAAAACTACGGGGTTGCGTTTTAGAAACTCAAAATTCAGTGTAAACGGTGCCTACAATAATGCAATAAAATGTCCATTTAACAACAGAAGATGTAACATAAAACCCAAATGTGCAAAACTGACAAGAAAACCTATTGAGAAGTATATTCTGGGATTGCCATTGTAGAGTTTTTTTCACAAATTGATTAGCATTTTTACTTTTGAAAACTGTACATTAATTGCATTTTACTGTAATGTTAGATCTACTGACATAATTGAACAAAGAAATGATCACTAAATACAATAGAATATGAGTACATGTGAATACAGACAATATGAGTTCTATATACTTCTATATCTTGTAGAACTGCTAAAATCATGAATGCATTGCAAGTCACTTTGGATTAAAATGCAAGAGTTGAGAAATGCAGTCAAGTCTGTGATGTCGCTGCTTTTACTGAGTTACTCCCCATCGCTGAGTACCACAATCCCCCGCTTGCTATTTGTTAACAATTCAGTGTTTGAAACCACAGAATAAGTATCTGGTCTTCTGGCTCTCCTCCTCACCTGTTAGTCATTGTTTAAGCTTAAAAATGGTTTTGGTAAAGACAAATTACAGGCTCCGAGGCTTCAGCCACTGCCTCCCCAGTGTTCAGCCCTGCCAAAGAAAATTACAAGTGGAAGCACTGCAGACATCTTTAACTTTTTTTGTTAGAAAATTTGAAGGCATTGGAAGTGGTTGCTCTAGACTCAGGAATGCTTTTTGACTGAGCTGACGTTGACCCTGTGCGACGGGTTGCTTAACTGTGTTTTAGCAAACGACATGCATAGTTTGCTAGTTAGAACTGTACGTTCTTATCTTGCTGAGAGAGCAAAAATACAAAGTCTCTTAGATCTTGGATGTCAGATGGGTTTCCTTTGGTGGTGGGGAGGAGATGTGCTTTCTGCTTGTAATGCGGGGATGAATCTGTTTGAATTTAGGCCAGTCAGGAAGTAAGGAGGGCGAATGCAAGCGAGTCTGGACTATATCCAGACATCAAGTGTTGTTTGGTGTTTGCATTAGTCTCTTTGTGTTTCTCGCCGTCTCTCACTGCCCTCTTCTGTCTGTCTGCACTTCTCCGCAGACACCCCGTGCCCTGATATATGTGTCGTATAACTTCACATTGATACGTTCCCAGATGCTGACGCGAAGCTGTCAGCACCTTGCTCAGTCGTCAGATGGGTGCGTGGGAAAACAGCCTCTTCTGGAGCATCTGTTTGCTATTTCACACCCAGCTCTGGCCTTTAGACGTTCCCTGTTTGTTCCATAGGGCTCTGACATAATTCACAGCACGCTCACGTTAACCCTGCTGCGGTGGCCAAACTCTATCAGTGTTGATCAGCCTAACAAAATCCAGAAAAATCAGCAAATATCTGGAGAAAAAAAAAAATGGTCAGAAGGCCTCTGGTGAAATAAATTGCTTTGTGTGTGTGTGTGTGCATGGATAAAAGTAACAATTTCTTAAAAAATAAAATAAAAAAAAACATCACAAAATAATCTCTAACCCTAAAGAAGAGTGTATATTATTTCTGCTATGTTTATATATATATTTTTATAGCCATTTCATATATACCTTATTTAAATAATAGCTAATTTATTTAGTTTTATTGTATTTATTTTTTTACAAATATATGTCTATTAAATTTCCTTCTAAATGTATTCATGCATACAATCCTTTTATTTTTTTAAGGGAAAGAAAAAAAGAAAGAAAAATACACATACTGCATACACGTCATCTCAAAAGTAAAATGATATTTTCTTGCAATTGCACGGTTGCAAATTTGCTAAATTGTATTAAAAATCTTTCAAATGTTTCAAATTTTATTTTTTTAACTATTTTACTATTACTATATTTTTATATATTATTTATTTATTTTTATTAGATTTTATATCTAGTATATTTTAGGTTTAGGGGTGATTTATAATATATATATATATATATATATATATATATATTTTTTTTTTTTTTTTTTTTTTTTTTTTCTTCTTCCTGGAGCATATT
>JAUCNO010001819.1:5776468-5865957 GCA_032353835.1 Enteromius viviparus
TTTTTTTTTAATTTTTCAAATAATTTCATGCAGTTTAAATCTTATAACAAATAAATACATAAATATATGCAGTTATATACTGTATAAGTCAATTGTTGGAATGAACTGGCAATAGTGTATTTTGGTTGCATGTTTTGGTATAGAGAACCCTGTTCTTCCTGCGTTGAATTATAGATCCCTCTTAAAAGCAGATAAAAGTTTTATTGGCAGGGGAGCACGGGGGAGCTCGGCCTCTATCTGTCTGCAGAGTGCTGACAAAGAGAGCAGTGGCGCATATTGCATTGCTCTTAACAGCAGTGAGTCTGGCTGCTCTTGTAAAGGTGTCTCATTGCATTGTCGTTCTGACTTGACACGGTCTGGCCAGGAGATGTTAAATAATGAGAGCAGGTTAGGTTTGTCTAATTCATCAACGAGGACATAAGATTCCACTCAGGAACATTGCCTGAGGAGGAAACAGAAAGAATGAGGGAGAATTTGCGAGTGAGACGGCGTCGACAGAACATTCACCTTCCTCTCCCTTCACTGTCACAAACCAGATTGGATGACATTTCCCACAATGCCCAACTCGAATACCAGAGAGAAACAACTGAGACCGCAATGAATGAGTGAGAGAGGGAGCTGTCAAAGAGAGGGGCCACCAGATAAAAGACACTTTGTAGGGGTGCGATTTGTTCTGTCCAACAGCCATTCTGCCACCCCAGGCCAACCCAACCCCCCTTCACTGCTAATCAAGCAGTCCCTAATTTGAGTTCCAAGTCCAGCACCAAGGGAAGAGAGGGCAGCTTGTTACTTTGAAGAGTCCCAAGTGAATAAGAGAGATAAAAGATCCAGGCACACACTAGGAAGAAAGAGGAAAGGGGGCGAAAGAGGGAAAGACTCTCTATTCTCTTCTCTTCCTTTGGTTAGGACAGCTGAACCATTATGACTAAATTTGAATGACTTTTCTTCCCCCTCCCTAATGTCCAAATACTGGAATTTCTTTGTCTCTCCATCAGTTGGCTTTTGTGGATGCTTCCATATGCTGTAAGCCCATCCTAAGTAAATTAAGAGGGCTCTAAAAGCAGAGATTGTGCCCAGACTATGTTCGGACGCGGGCTGCGCATAGCTGGCGTGCCTGACGTGGCTGGCGGCTCGGAGGCTGTGAAAAGATATATTTCCTCATCTAATCCAAGAAAGAACAATAACAAAAAAAAAAAGTCACTAATGGTTTTCTGCCCAGCACTACACATACACAAGGACTAGCATGTATGGTTCCCCTTTTGAACTCCGAGGGTTCTTTTATTTGAAGAATCTGTGTCTATTGTTAATACAGCATAAAAGACATCACATCAAATAAAAGGGAATTAAACAACTATTTGATTGTGTCTTGTCAGTGACCTTAAAGTTTGCACGGTTAAATCACTATTAGAACCTTGTTGCATCTAAAGACAAAACCCAAGGGTGAAGATCAAACTAAATCAAAGATTAAAGACACAGACACACACAAAATCATTAGAATTCTGCTCAGCTGACATTTATAGGAACCTACATGCAAATACAGTAAATACAGACCATTGAACAGCAACTAATAAAAAATCTATCTAAAATATTATATATAAAAATATATTTATTGAAAATAAAATACAATTTTTTATTTTTTTTTTAAAATAACTAATTATGTAATTTGTAAAATATAAACTGGAACTAAATTGCAAAATAATTATACAATAATGCAATAAAGCATAATTTTAACTAATATATTAACTAAAATGGTTCCCCTTTCTCCTGAATTGAGACAGAATGACCAACAGCTGTTACCTGGCCTGCTGCCCCATGCGATGATCGAAACCCTGCTGCTCCTGCCAATAAAACTTCATTAACTAGCATGCATCACGACCTGCTTGCACATGTAAGCATATGGCAGCTCAAATCATCAACTCTTTCAATACTGCATTAAAATTTAGCATAATGCTAATTTACAGCTCTTGTCCAGGCTATAAAAAGAGGGCGAACGTCTTGTCCTCAATATTTACTTGTGCCAAACTGGATAGGGCTTAAATATCATTAGCCATATAGGAAAAAAAAACACGTCTTGATAAAAGGTGACATTTTTGAAGTTCAAAGCCTGATTTTCAACTATTTTATTTTCATAGTACAGGCTTCAAAAAAATACACTTCTCATTTTTTTTGGGATGAACAAAAGAATTCACTGAATGGGGCAATTTCGTTAATAAATATGTTCGGGATAATTTGTTTACATATAAGTGTGTATGTGAGAGAGAGACAGAAAGATGGCAGAACACGGGATGTACTCAAAGTATGTGAAGTAAATTAAAACGCTCTCCATTACATCTTACTGCACGCTCTCAACAAGGATTTTTATTTATTTTTTCCCCCTCCCATCTCAAAAACACTTGATTGACACCAAAAGTCAACAGAGTGGCTCTTAAACAGACACACACTTCATGTTCTTGACGTTCATGGGGCACTTTAATGCAGCCTAATAATCTAATGACGACAGCAGCGATGCTCACGAGTGTAATTAAGATAATGCAAGAGCCCTGCTCTTCTCCCAACATCCTCAGCATCATACAAACCTCTCCATTAAAGAGTCCTACTGAGATAACAGCTCAACCTGACCACATAACACACACACACACACACACACACACGGGACAGAGAGCTCCTGGTGTGCATTTCAATGTTCCTCCTATCAGAGTTGATCGGCACTGAGGTCACCGCCGAGAAAGAAGCCGCCCTTGAACACACACTTTTAAAATCACCCATTCATCACTCGCTCAGATGCCTTGACCTTTTCCTGTTTTATTCTTATTATCATTAGAGAGAATAAAAACCCTGATTAGACCGAGCAATCATTCAAGGCCTGACTTGTTTTCGTGCTTGTTTGCCTGTGCAGAAAGATTTCATTAGTAGCAATGTACATCTCCTTAGGGCCCTGAGGCTCACGGAGGACAGGAGACAGAGTCCGGAGACTCTACTATAGTCGGAAATCCAGCGTGACACGCGCTAAAGCGGCCCGGGCATGGCCCTGCCAGCTCTTAAATAGCATTACACGGCCATGAGCAGAACATTAGCTCTGCGACCCACCCTCTAATAAACATTAGCTCTCCCGACACTGCAGCACACAGAATTAAACCTGTGTTTGCTAGTGGCACACATCACGCAAAGATGTTTCTAATTTGTGAATAATTGCATTATTGGGTTTCACCACCTATGTAGCACAGGAACAGTGTAGGACATTGTGAATCTTCTTAATAAATGAAAATATTTGCCTAGTAGGAAAGCTTAAATGCATGCCCTGTGGTTTAGTGAAGTGATTTTCCTCAGGTCTGAACAGTGCATGTGTTTGTGTGTGTGTGTCTGTTGAGTGTGTGTTGGGCTGCTTCTATGGCTGTCTTCCCCCTCAACGCGCTCCTGTTCACAAGCACTTTCAATAACACCATGTGAGGAGAGGCAGCAAACAAGGTGTGCCTTTCTACAGCCAAACGCCACAAGCTAAATTCCTCAATTCATTAGGAGAGAAACGAAGCACAGCTTTCCCCGCATTCATCTTGCAAATGTGGCCCAAAGAATAATAATTTACAGTGGCTCATATTTCACTTGTGTACATAAGGGCAAACAGTTTGACTATTGAGGCGTTAGGGAGAGAAAAATGCAGAGCGTGCTGCTAGAGGATGGGGGAGACGGAGGAATATTTCAGACGCTGTGATGGGTGGAGAAGGTTTCCTCTCTCTCAGTCAGGAACAATGCCTAAAAGGAGTAATGGAAAACAGTTTCGAATCTGGCACAGATCAAATATCAGTGAGCTGCCAGAAATCTGTTTTGTTTTGACTCGTTTCAAAAGATGCTTAATTATTTTGGTAACATATTTGTGCTAAAATTATAAATTGAGCAAAATAATACAATTTTAATTAATCTCATTTTTGGGGTTTTGTTTGTAACCTCTTTCTCTTTCTCTTTTAAGTGTAATAATTATTTAATACACTGTTCTGTCCTGTTCTTCTTCCACTATGTTCAAAATAAGAAAAAGTAAATGCGGGCTTTAAATTATAGTCATAAAATATAGTTTTTCATATACATTTAAAAAAAAAAAAAAGTGAAAAAGTGTAGTAAACAGAGACTTACAATAAATAACGGAAATTTTAATTTAAATTTTTAATAACAATTAAGTATAATACTTAATATTAATGTTTAGAATTTTTATTATAAAAATATAATATGATTAACAAAATCTACTTATACAATAATAATAATAATAATGACGCAAAATAAAGAATTATATAAAATTAACTAAAATATAATTCATGCATATGAGGATCTGTTTTTCCCCCATAAAACTAAATTAAACTAAGTAAATGTGTAAACAACATAAAAACATTACCACATTAAATTTAACAGCTCTAATTATTTATTTTGCCTTAATGTTTAATGCTTTATGTTTTATAAAATGTGTTTTGTTAAATGAAAAAAAGACATGTTACATGTTGTTATGTAAAAATGTTTATGCTCATCCCTGAGTGTCACATACTGTATCTACACTAGCATAGGTTCTCTGTCTTTATTGGAGCCATTAAGAATAAAGCTGACATTAAATTGAATAATCATGTTTTCAAGTAAATCCAGCTGCTGGAACAATCGGTGCTCTGTACCCCCACAGTCCGCTCTATGTCCGGGAGTGGCTAAGCCAGGTACAAGTCACATCGAAATCACACTCAGCCCTGCCGCTCTTTTAAAAAGCTTCTACTTATCTACCAGCCACAGGACTTTCTCTCTAACACCACATAGACGGTCAGAAATTGATTAGGCAAGGAGCGAAGGACCCCTTTTTAAAAACAGCAGCTCTAGTCACCATTTTCACATGGCGGCACAAGGCTGAGATTTCAGACTTTCTGTCCTTTTCTAGGTTTCTGATACTCTGACTTTTCAAGTACAGTATGATTTCCAGACATTCTGCCTCGTTTTTTTTAATAGTCAGGGACACCTGAGCGTTCAAGGCGATAGAAACAAAAACAAAACACAGACCTCTGATTTACTAACCGAAGCCATTAAAATGACAAAGCCGAACTATAATTCCACCAGAATATTAATTTAAAACATTTTTTGGGAAATTTCCATCCCATAATGAAACATGCATGAGTGCCTATGTCTTTAATTGTATGGTTAAATTGTATATCAAATGTAGCTGAAGTGAATCAAAGCTTAAGTCTTAATTGCACCAGCCGCACCTCTTTGCATTAAATTTGGTGATTAACACTCTCTGGCATATATCTGATGTGTTGCTCTGTATTTGTTCATATATCTCTCCCTCTCCCTCTCTCTCTCTCTGACAATCGAGCAGGCACTGCTGTGGTTTGGACGTCCTCCAGACATCCTGCTTCTCCTGCTTTGTGGTTTTGTTTTGCAGATCTCATCTCTCTCTTCACCGTTCCTCCTGATTGACAGCTGAGCTCAGGTATGAAAACAAACACACCACTCCAGTGTCGGCGGGTGGAAAGCAATCCGTAGCTGACTCCCCCATACGCCCTGTTCCCGCTACCGCCACCCCTCAACCCTGAGCTGGTGTCAACATGGGGCTTAAAGAAAACATGTAGGATTCTGCAACACTTAAGAGCACTTAAAAACAATTCTGGCCCGCCTGATGGCCTGATACAATTTCATTTTCCTAGTTAAACAAGGATTTAAAACCACCTGAAATGTCAGCTGAAATAAATGAACTTGTTATTTGCAAACCAAAAAAAAAAAAAAAAAACGATCTGGTTTGATGACTTTGTTTACTTGTTTTGTGCAACAGAGTTGGGCAAGTCTAGACGTGTTGCTGCGTTTCAAAAAACAGGTCTAAGTGTTCTCCGAGTTTCAGCTTTTTTTCCACTCTCTCTCTCTCTCTATTGTTCTTCATACCCTTAAGCAATCGGTTACTTTTTTCTGATCCTAAACTCTGTTCTTTACCACGGCGTAGTGTCTCGACAGGTTCACAAGGTAAGAAATATGTAAAGGCTTTAAAGAACAGCTGTGGAGATTTGAAAAGCAGCGAGAAACTTTATTTTATTCAGATGCACAGTTCAGCAGGGACAGCGACTCCAAGTCGATTTATTATCGAACAAAGATCAAAGGTAGGTTTTTGTAGAGCGGCGACAATGGCACAAAGAACTGTGGGTAGAATGCACAATGCCATCGGTTCAAATATTAGAGCAAAAACAGCAAGGCCAAACAGGCAACAGCTTCCTTTTCATCCTCGTGCCATCTTTTATCCGGCGCTCTCCTCCATTAATTTCAAGCCGAAGGAACGTGTGGTCTTTGTATTGATTTTTTAACCTGACTATTAATGCGCTCTCTGATTTATCATAACACTTTAGATCTTAATCATAAGTTGTGTGTGTTTTCTCTTTTCCAGCTTGGTGCCTTTGTTTGCGTATTAATTAAGCAGACCTTGTGTGTCTCCAACCCTGAGCTTCCTTTTTAATTGCCCGTATTTACATCAGGCCGACTTCAAACGCAGAGAGAGACATTTTGTAAGGGGGAGCACAAAGGAGGCCTTTGAAATGTCTACAGTCATATGAAATGGCAGGCTAATTAGAAACCTTAGGCTGCCGGTATGATATGAAAAGTAATTCTGTCTGTTTCTCTACAGTCGCCCGCAGCCTCGCTGGAAATCACGACGGAGGCCACTGGTGGGGTATTATCAACGCCTTCTACCTGTTTATACCTTTTAAACATGACCTCACCCAATGCCATTTATCCAACAGAAAAATACCCTGTAATTTAAAAAGATCTCCTTTCAAAAGGCTAAATCTTTCCTCGCCATTTTCCTCGCTGCACTTTGATCTACGGTGCCACATAACGGGGGCAGGTACAATGAATCTGGTTTATTAAGATGTGATTTACATTTGGGGGTTCATTAAGGTTATTGCCGATGAATGCACTTATTAGAATGTACGACTGTTTCTTTTTTCCCTTGTACCCCCCCACATCGAACCCTCCTCCACCCACACGCTGCAGAGAGTAAGTCTAATCCAATAATTTAAACCAAGGACAAACGTTATTCATAATTCTAAATAGCGCAGGGAAGGAAAAGGGAACCATTAAGTGAGGGAACAAAAAAACAATAACACTTCTCTCCAATGTTATTACCCTTGCAATCTAAATCTCGCTATTAACTGCCTCCTAAATGTCTTCTCCATTAAAAGCGCCCTGACATACTGATGCCATAACATTGGATATTCTGACTGCTATGACACCTGTATCTCATCCCATTGAAAAAGCTGTTATCAAAAAACGGGGCGTTACAACAAGAGTCAACCTAATGCTCGGAGGATATGGGGCAGATTGGTGTCGGCAGGAATGGACGACACCGACAAAAACAGCGTGCTAGAGAAAGAGAGGGGAACGAGGGTTGGAGATAGTGAGGGAGGAGTGCATGGCTGGAGCCGAGCAGAACTAACGCGTTATCAGAGAGCCGGTGCAGTGCCGTCTCCTGCTACATAAACACGTCTCTGTAACAGCCAGTGCTAAGACCTGCTCGTGCAAAAAATAAAAATAAAAAGCACATCCCATGAACACCTTCACTGGGTGTAAACAGTGCATGGGCTGTACTGTCTTCCAATACAAACACACGTGCATTCCTCACCTCTTTTCTCTTTTGTACCAAGCCTACCTTTCCCCTAAATTCTATGTCTAATTACTGAAGCTAAATAACAAAATGCAGCCGCCACAATGTGAATCACACACAGAAAAGGTTGCTTTCTGTAACAAATACAGGTATGTAAGAGGCTTCAGGCGTCTTACCTTTAATCTCTCCTAACAGGTCGCCGGTGTTGAGTCGCTCCATCTTCTCTTTCCAGTCTTTAGAAAGGAGTTTCTCCATGCAGGAGGATTCTGAAACAAAACCAAAACAGAACCAAACTGAATGCATATACGAAAAGAAAAAAATATCTAAATACCATTAAAATAATAAAATCGCATATTAGCTATAAAAAGAGAATTACCACAAAAACACATCACTCTATAACATAGACGACTGCAGTAAAGAGGCATTCATACGACAGTGTGCATTGAAATCCTCTGTATTTCTCAAATCCATAGCTTTGAGTGTGACCCACAAACCTTGAGCAACTAAACAATTTGTGCTCATAAAAGAAAAGAGGCCTCAAAGACAAAGAAAAAAAGACAGAACGAAACCTTCCCATTGAAAAGGTGTGCTGAGCAAACTGAAAGAAATAAATTCTGTCTGCTTCTCTGGAAAGTGAATGTTACACAGCTGTCTTTCAACAGCCACAGCACACAATACATGTCGAATGTGTGTTCTGACG
Organism: Enteromius viviparus; assembly: GCA_032353835.1. Classification (NCBI taxonomy): domain Eukaryota; kingdom Metazoa; phylum Chordata; class Actinopteri; order Cypriniformes; family Cyprinidae; genus Enteromius; species Enteromius viviparus. The sequence goes on from JAUCNO010001819.1 coordinate 5,784,775, forward strand.
GCTGGACTGTGGTAATAAAGTGAAATTCTATAGAGATCAGTAGCTGAGTGCATTACAATAGAAAAGCGTGTCAGCTTAGTTCATTAAGTGCATTAGGGGTGAGGTCTAAAGGTCCTAAAATAATGGTTTAATCTCTAAAAGAATAAATGCAATCCGGGTTTGCAACTAAATGAAATGCTCTAATGCAATATTTTCAAGTTAGTTCAACTACATTCAGTGAAAGTGTCAAGGTGAATCTGTTTCTACCCAGGAGTGGGAAAAGATCTTCTATATATGAAAGGTACTAATGGCTAATGTTTTATTTATAAGGGCAGATATGGTGTTTCTTAATTTCTCAAACAGGCTCATACAGAAAGAAACACAGAGATGAACACACATATAATTTGATGTGCCCCCTGGTCTGTCGAAGGTCAACTAGAGAGGCTGAAAGAGTGATAAGAATGAGGCGCCTCACAAAGAAAGACATTAAAGGTAGGTAGACGGGGTGAGATAGGCCCATTTGACTGGCCACGCACAGACAGCAATGATGAAAACAATTAACATTTGTCTGGCAGACAATGAATCAGGAGAAGGAATGGCTGGAATCCACAGAGCCGTGGCCCTGAGGTCGTTGATAAAGAACACACTGCTCACCAGCAAAAGCTTGAAGCTCGCAGCCTGGGTCAGCCTGTTCCCATCCCACAAACACACATACACACGCATGGGACAGAGAAACACCCAATCAAATGCACTGGACAGGAAGAAGAGAAATCGGGTGTAGTGTCCAAAAAGGCACAGTTTAATAGATCAAGATCAGACCTCTACCTTCTCCAAGCTGAGGAGCTCTTTTGGTAGGCCGTGACCTCTGAGCAGACGGGCTACGGGTCTCATGTTGCCATTTGATGACATCATGGACAGGAAGAGTAGAGTTTGTTCCCTGTGTGAAAGGCTAAAGGGCACGGGGCTAAAGCAGACATTCTTGCACGCCGCTGGCAGCCCTCCGGCACCGTAAGCCGTACTTAAACCGCTTGTGAACACAATAGATCATTTGTGAACACACTTTGCCAAACAAAAGAGCGCAATTCATGAGAATGGGAATGACTCGGGCTACTCTGTTGTGCGTGCTTTGTGTCTGCGTGTATTGTAGTCATACAGTATCTTGAGGTACTCCAGGCCATAGAACATTCCCAGTGAGTGACATCATCACACACATGAATGTGGTCTGATGAGATCTTCATCTCATGCCTTAAAAATTGATGTTGCAGCTATGCCTCTATTACCGCGAGCACTGCTTTATCTTATTCACTAAAAAACCCATTCAACACAACGTATGCATGGAAGTCCTTTTTCTGTAGCAATGTAAAAACAGTATTTACCAGCACCATTTGATCAATTTGATGCATCATTGCCGGATAATATTACCCCTCTTTCTCTGTCTCTCTCTAATAAAGAAAAAAGTTAAAAACAACCTTCTATTTTTATAAAGATATTTCCATAAAATAATACAATAAAATAAAAACAAGACCATCTAGGCAATGAAACACATTCTTCCCACAGGCCATTTCCCTACTGAACTGTTAAATGATTCCCAAGACCCTCAGTGCAATGTTCCCATTGTTTAATGAAATATTCTGTAAATTCATATTTCCCTTAACACTGTGACACATAAATAACCTTTAAATATATTTTAAAATATTTTTATCCTGGGCTTCATGCTTTTATATATTTTTATTCTTTCATTTTATAGTTAATATGTATATGCTTTTGTTGTTGAGTTTAGAGATAAAAATACCTTGTGTGTGCTAGCAGACTTGGCTATAAAACTCTTCTGACCTGATCTAAATGTGTCTACATTGTCAAAAAATTGTTTTTAAGAAATAAGTGACATCACTGTAGGCACTGAAATGTTTGACAGCTTGCAAAGAGACACAGTCTATGGTGACTGCCACTGCTTTAATCCAGTGCGAGGTCACATCAAGAGGAAGTTACATTTTCTTTGATTCTCTATTTCCTCCATTTTACAGGGAACGACAGGACACCTCCATCTGGGTCATTCTAGCATTATTTCTACTTTGCTGACTTTCCCAATCCATGACTCACAGTTTGTTTCCTTGACCTTGTGAGAAGCTTCAACCCTGTGTTTTATGTGTGTGTGATTGAGGTCTCTTGAATAAAAGTGCCTCCTGCCACAACGCTCTCCTCCCTTCAGATAATAACCACATAACACACACACACAACACACATACCAGCATATATATATGTATACCAAATAACTGTACATTCTTTCCTCCAGGCTGAAAAAAGAGCTGGAAACAGAAACTTCCTTTTATGGCACAGGGCCGGGGTGGATCTGTCCTGGGGGGTTAAAAGGTTTTAGGGAAGACTTTTCCCATATTCCTCCTCTGCTTCTTACACACACACACACACACAGAGCAGAGCACAGATGCTTCTCCAGCACTTGATCATTAAGGAATGCACCAACTGTTGGAGATAATGCGGTGCCAGCTCCCATTCTGCTCCACTCTGCCTCCCTTGAGAGTGGCCGCTCCCTCACTCCTACACACACACACACACACAACAGCTGGAATGTGCCAAAGCTGTCCTCCAAACATTTTTACCTGAGAGAGGTGAAGAATGTCCAGCATTTGTAAATGACGGGCACAGAAAACAACCTGTCCACCACACTTTGAAACTATATGGCTTTTCCTGCATTTTCATGTGAGGATACTTTAGGCAAACAAGCAGTTAATGAGACAGACGTCTGGGTTTTTTCAAAGTACCCTTATAAAGCTAGAACATTTGAAAGGAATTTAGATTAATAATAAGGGGATATTTTTTGCACAATTTCCCAAGTTGCATTCCATCTTCTCCGGAGAGAGCACTAATGCCAATGGAAACACTGCTTAACATCTGGATAATACTTAAATGTCATACTAACATATTACCGATGTAAAGAAACAAAAGTGGACTATTCATTTTGAAAAATCAAACAAAGCTTCAGCCACATCCATTCATCTCTCAGCGCTGCTGCTACTTCAAATGAGAAACGCAGCACAGCTCATTGAACAAGGTACATTTCCTTCCCACATTTGCATTCAGATTTCAAAATACAAAGAGTTCAGAGACAGTCTGACATTTATAGACTCTGAAAACTGAGGAGGAAGTGTGGAAAAGACTTTTACTTGTCTGGAAAGGCCTGTCAGAGGCCTAAAACGAGCAGATAAATAAAGCAAGCACTGACTTTATTGTCGTTATCCCACGAGGGCCCCAGAATTCTCCCCATGCCCTCTTCTTCTCCGCTCGGATAAAGCGTGGCGTGGCTCGAGGGAAACCAATTCAGCCCAGATGAGATTGGAATGAAAACAATAGCCCTTATCTGTATCCTTTTTCGCATTTTCCCAAGGTTCCCCCATCTCAACAGACGGCTTAGCCCCTGCCACATCGGAGCCCTTGCCTGTCCCACTGATAGGACATAGCCTGGGCGCTGGGGAGAAGGCATGGAGGACAACCCACTGATCTAAAACCTCCTGAGAACTTATTCTAAGACACGAGAAGAAAAGACAATGTGGAGAGAGAAACAGAGAGACTTGTCTCAGAGTGGGTGTTGACTTAGTGTCACCCATCCGCACACTCGGGAGACCATCCCTGTCAAAACACCAGGATTAGCAGGAAGCAGAAAAAATAGCATGTCACAAGCCTTTTCTGGTCTGATAAAGCCCTAGTCTACGAAAGTGGCATTATAGTTGTAAAGTCAAATAGACTCACTGATCTCAGATATAAGAAGTGATATAATCGTCGATCTACACCTGGCCTCTGCGTATTTAACCGCTCATCTACAATCTGATCTCGACAACTCGGTTTGCTGCCAGAGATATCTTGCTCTTCTTCACAAAGCAGCTCAATTAAGACACCTACAGAAAAGATCCGCTGACAAGATTACGCAGATAGTCTTAAACAGATAAAAAGGAAGAGCAGCGCTCATAAATCTCAGCAAAGATTCAGGAATTGTGTTCCGTGTAAACAGTTTTTTATCACCATGGAACACAGAGCCAAAAGTGCATGTCTAACAGAAACCATAACACTGAAACACTAAACACAGGTACAGTAGCAATTGGCTCTTACTTGCGATACTAGATTTATATAAAGCTATTATTGAAATACATTATATATATATATTAAAATTATAACTATACAATACTTTATATTTTAAATGTAATAATTTTATAAAAATAAAAAAGTGCACATAATAAATACAATGAACAAATACATTAATATACGTTGCTAAAAAAAGTTTGGGGTCAGTAAGACTTTTGATTTAAAAAAATATTTTTAATAACTGCTATTTTTATTTTGTCCAAATAACCCTAAAATAAATTAAAAAAATAAAACAACACAATAATAACTTATAATCAATTGTTCATTATCAATTCAAATAATAACCATCAAACCAAATCAGTTAAATTGATTTCTGAAGGATCATGTGATATTGAAGACTGACAATCACAACAATTCAGTACATCATAAAATTATATACATCATAAAAAAATCGACCTCAAACATTTGAATAGTAGTATATAATATATATAATATATAATACTGTATTATTTAAATGATTTAAAATGATAAAATAAAACACACCAATTATTTACAAATATACACAGGTGAAAAGACGACACAAAAAGTGGTCTGGATGTAATGTAGTTATATAGGAACCTACTTCAGTGACTGTCATTAATGACCTCCATGGCTGTGTAAGTGTGATGGAGCTGTGTCATGCCCCTAAAGATGCAGTTGTGCTGAGCAGAGAGGGTGTACCCCCATCCCGACTAGTCCTGCCCTGTGGCAGACAGCCAGAACATCTGCCAGCACCCCCAGGTCTCACACCGCCACTGTAATCCCCACCACAGGAAGCTGCTCTTCCCCCAATCAATCCTTACACTTGAGAAACGAGAGCGAGAGAGAGAGAGCGAGAGCGAGACTCTCTCCTGAAACACTCCACTTCACAGTACACACATCATTACAGCTGTCCTCGGTGAACTGCCCTATTGTTCCCCTGTGCAGTCTATTGTCAATTGTCCACCAAGTACTGCATCCCTAATCTGACTTTCAATGAAGGGTAGCTACAGCACATTTCGTTTCTTCTTCTCAACAAACCTCAAAAATCATCTCTCTTAGGCTCTCAGAGGAAGAAGCAGATAAACCTCCCCCTTTGGTCCAACACACGAGCGGCTCGCTCCTCAGGGAAAACTGGAAAGTACCAAATCGATGATCAACTGACAATGACGATATAAATTTCCCAGGCTTTCTTCTGAATGCACCCTCTAATGATAAAGAAAGCTGAGGAACCGCTCCGAGTCCGAATGGAAAGAGAAAGAAAAAGAAGGAAAGAGGAAGAAGGCCCAAGCGAGGAAGAGGTATTATGGTTCCACTTGAAGCCACCCAGGTTGAAGGGCGCTCTCACTGCAAGTGTCACAGTTAGGTTAATAATTATCCTCTAAGCACTCTCATTTCTAATAATGTTATGAGAGAAAAGGCTTGAGCTAAAAGGAGAAGTAGTCAAGCAGTCAAGGTCAAGAGAATATTGACAGTTTTGTGCAATTTAGAGGGGAAAACAAGTTATTCCAAGCATTCTCCTTGGCTCCTGCTGGAAAAACACTGTCCCCCCTCTAAAATCACATCTCAAGGCTTTTCTTGCACTGGATTTGTTTCTTACAATAGAGATGCTGCAGTCAAAAGAAAAGCAAAAAAAAGCTCCCTTTCTCTTTCTATTTCCCTCCATCTCCTTAGAAAAACAAACTGGAGTCACAAGCTATGCACACACACACACTCGCGCACACGAACGCAAGCGTGCACAGAACACTGAGGGAAAATCTTCTGAATGTCTTAATCACAGAGCCACTAAACAAGACTCCATCATCACACAAAATAAGAGTATAATAATTACAAGAGGCAGACAGGAAAGTGAAACGGCATAAGAAAACATGTTTTGTCGTTCCCGTCGTTAGTTCCAGAGACAACAGCTGTTAGCTGGGGCGGCGGCGGCGAATGCTCCTGAAGTCTCCATAATCACGCCGTTATTGAAGTGAGGACAAAAAGGGCACTAATTGCAAGGGAGCAATCTAAACGTAATAGGTTACACACCCAGGCGACGGCGCACAATGCTAACAGCTAAAAAGAAGAGTCGGGTTGAAAAAAAAAAAAAACACACATAAAAATCACGACAGAGAGAAAACACGCATGCACACGCGCCCAACACTGTATAACAGTAGCGTTTCCCTCATTTTCTGCCAATTACCTTCTTTCCCTGTCAACAGTTTTAATAACCTCGATCATTTCCACAAGCCCCTTTTTTCTTTTTTGCATGTTTTTTTGCTTCGGTTAAATAATTTTGGTTCTTTAATATGCAAATGCACCCATTGGCATGCATGGGTGAAGAGGCTTCAGCTCCTTGAGATGTGTCAGTATATTGTCGAGCACCTGCACCTCGGGGAAGGCTTGATTTAATTGACACCTAATACTATTCATTATTCCACTTAGTGAGCATCTCTGCTAGTCACCTGTAGGCTGCTCAAACACCGCGCTGCCATTTCCTCCTGTCGACAGCTGCTGTAAATAGACTGACAAACCTTAGTATTTGATTTCCTTTTAGTATTATTAGCTATTTATTACTTCTACTTCTAATAATAACACCATTAAAAACAGCAGCGGCAATAATACCAATACCAATAGTGATAATATTTATGATAAATCTGGCAATTTTAAAATTGCAAATATTGTATAATATTATAACTGCTGTATAAAAAACATTCTTAAGTGTTTTTGAGGATGGTTCGCAATAATGAGGCATATGTTAAAAATAGCGCATGGCTGTAGTGTCGTTGTCTTTATTTGGGAGATCTGAGGTGCTAATCTCAGCGCTGACCCCATCGTCCCAGTCAATCGCACGATTCCTGACCTATCTAAACAGGACACGTGTCTATCAAGCACATATGTATTAACCACTCCCAAGAGGCTTCACCTCTTGAGCAGGGCAGCACACGACCTCTTCTTCAATCCATTTTACTGCAGGACTCGCCACTAATCAGGGTTGAATTATTAAAGTGAGCAGCCACCGATGATCAATTCACACTGGCCAGGCCTTCCACGACAGGGTACTTCTTCAGCACTAATGACACAAGAGAAATTCCATCGGACAATGAAAGACGTCAAGGAAAATAAATCATGCTGATTAGTAACATGAATGGGAGAGATAAAGTTGAAATATGTGAAACAGAAGAAATAAAGAGTTCAAGTTCAATCAAAGCTGTGGATAAAATAAAATAAAAAAGTGTTTTCATGGCATGTTTGCTCTGTGAAGACACTCTGGAAGGAGATGAATTCTGGGCACCAAATACAAGAAGAAAACTGAATAATAAATGTCGGTGAAGACCGCAAGACACTAGCAGAGGGTCAGCATCTTCTGAAGGCAAGCCGTCCAAATGAAGACTTGGGCAGGCGATTAAAACACACCCCTGGAGCCTCCCTTCCCCAACAGGAGGAGGAGACCGAGACAAAATTCAAGCAAAGTTGAAAGAGAGATTTCTAGAGAGAGAAGTACAACTCAAGGATCCTACAGATTGAGAAGAGGAGGGAGATATTAGGAGGGAGGAAAGGGAGGGGGCCCAAGATGCAGTTGGGGGGGTGGGGGGTTAGAATCCAATCAGAACTTAGTGTGGAGAGATCAGGAGCCAAGATAAGCCCATACTCCGAGCCCCCAAAACTGCAATCTCCTCTTAAGCTGGAGAGTGGCAGCTGGCAGAACAGCTGGTGAATAGGATTAATGTCAGAAGAATGAAATAAAACTCAACATATGTCCGAGCCTGAGGTGTTGGGACTGCACGTGATTGTGCCCCGATGGATGCCATGTGTGCAGCTGGAAGGAGCTGCGCCCGAGCTCGGCTGCGCTGCCTTCCCCACAAGGTCACTTTTAAGAAAACTAGGACCATTTAATGCTTGGATAGCAAAATGAACTTTCTCTCCCCTGTCTTCTTTAGCCTCCTCTCAGGCTGAGCGAGCCCTCCGGGGCGGCCCACCCCGACTGCTCCGCTCCTGCCTGCTGCTGCTCATTACGGTTTACTCACAACAAGAAACATCTTCAGCAAAAACTTAATTCAAAGAACTTCACAGATTTTCTTTTTGAATCAAAATCCATCCCTCCTTTTTAAGGAGCAACCCACGCAAATGTATCTTTATTTATTTGAGAGGGTCTGCTAAAAATAGCAATAAAAACACTGGGTAACTACTACTATTTTTTATGGGCTGAGAAATCATTAACATTTTCTTAGGACAGTCTCTCATTTAGGATATGCAGTACAGACACTCTCTATATTGAATAACTTAATAGCAAGTCGCCTTTTGTGTCCCATCTTGTTTCTTGTCTATTGTGTAAATAATTTTTTTATGTTTATTGTATTCATATTTGTAAGTGTATTGATTTTCTAATTTGCATCCATTTCTACAACATTACGATGCTTCTCAAGTGCTGGGATTTTTGTGCACTAAACTATAAATAATTGTTCTTTTTTTTCTTTTTCTTTTTTTTTTAGGAAAAACAATAAATAAATAATAAAACAACACAAAGGCTGCATCTTATGAAATCATCTTGAAATGCTGCTGACAGGCTTGAGCGCATGTGAAGGTACAAAATAAGAACAGATATGCAGATCTAATCTTAATTTATAAATTCCATTTCATGTCGGTAATCATTAGAACCCACATACTGTAATAAATTATAATAATTTCACACAAGAATTAAATTACCGGGTACCTTGCAGAGGAGCCATTTTTATGCTGGCTACCCTGCAATCTAACTGTCAGATATAAACCCTTCTGCTAATCAATGCTTCAAAACATTCACTTTTATTCGTCTACGTTGAATTAATAAAAACGTGAGAATAATGTCGCTTAATGTGATCATTTCGGCTCAGAGTGATTTAGTAAATTAATGGGTGCTGGGGACAGAAAGAAACTGATAGGATCCACATGAATAGATTAAAATTTGCTGTGAAGCCAACTGTCTTGAGTTGTCACTGAAACTTTATTTCATCTTAAATGCCGGAGCAACTTGGACGTGCTTGAGGGCCTCTCCCCACAATATGCGGCGAGTTAAAATGTGGCGTCAAAAAGATGATGTGCTGGTAAAATTTAAATAGAAGACATTTCAAGCATAAAAAACATTAGGATGTTTATATGCACGCTTTGGGGGAAGTAACCGATAGGGTTCTTTATTTCCTCAAGCCTTAATGTTTAATGTTTAAGAAAAATATTAAAACAGCTTTCTAATTGATGATCTTTAGTAAACTAGGTGTGTGCTAAAACATGTTGTACAGCCACGAGTGAACTGTTTTACAGTAATAAACGGCGCTGCATTAAAAGTGCAAGTTAAAAGGAGGCTTCTGCGTTCTTTTTAAAACTCACTTGACTAATTAAGGAAGCATATCTTCTGCCGCTGCCACTGACATTCTCTGCTTTTATGAGGCAACAATTAAAAATGTTTATGGTCCCGTGCAGCGCACTCTGTTTACCAGCATCTCAGAGTTCAGCGCTCGCGCACACGGGCCCAAAAGGTCACTATTTTTAGCCGCCGACCTCCATTCTCTCTCACACACACACACACGCTATGGTGTAACTGCACACTCTCACTACTTCACAGACCACCAATGACTGGTGGGTTCAGCCCACACAGCTGCACACAGCAATACAATCCTCCTGTGGAGTACTATTGAACAATACAGACACGATCTATCTACTTCAGGCTAGGACACTATGAGAAGTATGTGAATTTTAAAGTGGATGAAATGTAGTTTCCTTTTCTGCTGATTTCCGAGCAAGAATAATGAGGTTGTGATGACACAGCGAGGTTACCAGTGATCATACTTCAAAAGGTTAAGAATTTCAATTCTTCACAAGTCTGCTCGCCGTCTACAGCTAACACACTCAATGTACCATTGTTTCTCGCATGGTTCTGCAACAATGGCCACCGTATTTTCTTTCAAATCGACCTGTTTCTTTTTCTCTCTGCTTTGGGGTCATATCCACCGCAACATGCTGTGAGAGCATGGAAAACGCTGGCGTTTCACATGGAGCTAAGCTCATTTCTTCATCACCTCTCAAGAATGGGAAAAAGAACTTGTGTGAGAGACAAAATATATATGTATATATGTGGGGGAAAATATATGCCATGCAATCCCAGACCCAGACCACTAAAGAGAAGTCATCTTCAGGCAGGGAAATTAAAGGAGTGAGAAAAGTGTGCCTCACTACCCAAATCACAAATTGCAGTAGATGGAATTTTACAAAAAAAAATTATAATAAAATAAAATAAAAATTCCCCACCCCGCTAAAACCATTAATTAGAATTAAAACTCATAACTTCAAGCTATCATTGGAACTTCATGACATGTAATGGATGACAGGGTCCTAAAACGTATTAACCACTCGACCTACACAGACTTAAAATTATATGGGGGCCACTCCCAATGAGAGATGGCGTTCAGCGAATAATTACAATGATCCGAGCCGCGGCATTCGCCGAGCAATAAAACATGTTTCTATCTGTTTTTTCTGACATCCCATCTCATCCCATGTCACCTTATTGAACAAAGAGAGTGCAAGAGAGAGAAAGACACAAGGAGACAGATAAGTCGTAAATGTTTTGTTATATACAGCATATCAAGGATGTGTATTTATCATCCAAATTTTTTATTAAAAAAAAAAAAATATATATATATATATATATATATATATAATATGTAGTTCCAACTCTTTATGAATTTCTACTTCTACTGAACAAAGTTTTTTTTTTTTTAGCGTCCGTAAGATAAAATGTCACTGCACTGATGTTTATGACAGGAAAAGGAAATAAAAAAAGTCAAATGGGTGAATAATAATAGAAATATAATTTTTGGGGTGAACTATCTTTAATCAGTTGGAGAAGGAAAACAACGTATGTGTGTTTGTACAGGAGGGCTTGTGTTAGCCGTTGTGTCTGTGAATTTCAGGAAGGGTGGTGGTATTAGCAACCAGATGGAGCTGACGTAGCTTGGTCTTATAAAACAAGTCTTGCTATGTGGCCTGAAATCATTAGCTGGGCACACCGGCCCGTCTGTGGCTACGGTGTGAGTTACATTGACACTATTTTGATCCTAGTCAGATGACACCAGCTCTTTTGTCCAGTTATGTGCATCAATGCCTGGGAACTGAGCACAAGGCGGGTGGTGGTGATCTCACACTCATATAGCGCAAATTCACACACACTTTACAGGTTAAGTCCAGCTCATCTCGTTCTGACCGCTTTTAATCTACATAAAGGGTCCTTCGCTTTCCACCGGCAGCGTTCAGCTGTGCAGTGACAGATTTAAGGCTAATTAATGGGGTGGTCCTCTTTTCTCAGGCATCAGCATTTTGCTTTTCTCACTGTGCTAATCCAAATACCAAGAGGGGAACATAAAGATGCTTGCTCATTAAAACCACTCCATTCCAGTACTGCTTTACACATATACCACTATTTCAACACTGCTGTTAAACAAGAGCAGGACTCAACGCAGTCCTTGTCAACACTGCTGCTTGGGACAGCTCATTGTTTTCATCCTACCCTTTTACACTGGCCCCAAAACACATCCAAACATGTATGAATGTCACTCCATAAAAAATAAAGGTATTTATTTATTTAAGATTCCTTAGAAATAGTTTTTAAATAATTCAAAGTAAAACATTTAAGATTAAATATTTTGTACTTTTAATTTTTGCTTCATCTATTTGGTTAAATGAAAAATACACAACTGTAAAAATTAGAATTGTTCTTGACAAAATTTAAAAATAACAACTTGCAAATGCCATCTGGATATATATTTATTAACTAATGACATTTTAAGTGTGCATGTAGGAAAGTGTAAAGACAAACTTTCAGACCATGGCATAATCAGGAAATTATAATAAATAAATAATCATAAATATCAATATGCAAAGAATTCATATGCTGTATGTTGTCTAAATCCTAAATTAATTTTTCAAAAAATGTATTGAAATCTTAGAATCAAAATACATAATAATTCCTTTAATGCCTTTACTTATTGTGATTATTTACTTAGGGATTATATATTATTTATTATAATCCCTAACATCACTGCTGTGTTATGAATACAAACATATGCAATTTAAAAAGCACTGATGTCTATCAAAAAAAGCCACACACAATAACTTATAATGTGTTGTATTGATAATAACAAAATTGCATTATTTTATTTTTAGATAAAGTATAAGGTATATGAAGTGAGGTCTAAGAAAGTCTCATTCACTGCTAAGGAGACATACCTATGGTGTGAGAGGAGGCACAAATGGAGCTCTGTTCAGGAGCTCTGACTGTGATTTGTCTCCCTGAAACACCCGTTTCCTCCTATAAGGAGAGCCCCAGCTCAATGACAGAGACCGGCACAATGGAAGCGTTGTGCTTGGTCCCACACAAGAGGTACAGAGTCAACAGCTGAGCTCGAGAGAGAAGATGGCTCCTGGAATGCTCCGCAGCAGTTGCTACTGTTGACTAATGGGAATCTGAGAAGAGGGAAGGTGATACGGACACAGAGAATGGCACAGTGAGGCAGAAGCAGCTGCTTGTTTTGTCATCTGAAAGAGGAGCACTCTATTTGGAGCATGGACAGAGTTTTGGAGGTCCGCACTAGGCAGTCAGGAGGGGGACGATTTGTCCCTCCTGTCACACGCTCCTCTGGGAAGCATGTTTGTGTTAAGGATGTTTGATATGAAGCCTACACGCTGCTGAGGGTTTTGATAGGGATTGAACAGAGCTGCCAGAGTCTGTTTGTATCAGTCTATCTTCTTTTTTCTTTTTTTTTGGTGCTGAAGGCTTGTCAGTAGCACAGCTTTCTCTCTGAGGGGAAAGACAGAGCTATCATTTTTGTCAAAGTCCAGAGAGTGGCAGGATGCCCGCAACATTAAAAAAAAAAAAAAATCTATTTAACGTCTGCCTTGCAGGGTGACAAGAGAGTTGACTGGCAAGGAGCAGAGAGCAGGGAGACAAGCTTTTGATCATGTGTCCTAACAAGCCATTCCAGCTCATGTCTGCTCAACCCCAGCAGATTTACATTACCTATTCAAACAAAAGTGATGGGCCAGATCTTGCTCTTTGCTGAGCTACCAACTCACCCGCACGCTGGCTTACCTGCCAACTCTTGAGATCCACACATCACTCTGAAGAGTAACTAAGATATTTTGACATGTGTATGAGAACACTTGGATTAATCAAACCCATGTGCTTTCATTCAGACAAGCGGCTTGGTTGAAGGTAGACGGAAACGTGCAAGAGGCGAGAAAACTTCCAACGATTGATGTTTGGCCCAGTGTACTCTGCCCGAGGGACTGGTGGACTGACATAACATAGCGATGGAACGTCGCGTTTGAAGCATGCTTCCAGATCTCAGGTTTGGTCCAAACACTAGCCAAGAAATTAAAAAGGTCGACCTCATTCAGTATGCACCAAGCATAGGTTCAGTGCCATGTGTCATTGCAACAAAGATGGTTATTAATTAGATGGAATAGAAATCAAAAGTAGATGACAGGGCAGCCGTATAGAGCCGGAGAGCACAGCTAGCCCCTCTGCAATTTCAACAAGAACACTTTCAAGAGGGTCATAAAAATGCAACCAAAATGGCATGCGGTAAAACAGCTTTCTGCACTCAATTCTCCCGCTGCCCAAACCCATCAATCTCCTGATCTCGATGGGGAAAAGACACATGCAGCCTGGAGATATTGGGATGGATGTTAAAGAAAAGAGAAAAAAGGACAGATTTCTGTTAGAAATGTATAAATATAGGGAAGGGGGGTGGGTTCCTAAAAAAGACCTTCACTTACATACTTTTGAGGACAGATAACCCCTATAGAGCAGATCAGGAAGGTAAGACACAAACAAAGCTGTTATTCAAATGCACACCGGTGCTCACCTGCTGCCGAAATGGCTAAGGTCTGCAGGACGGGAGGGCTCTGGAAATATCCCCCTGCCCCAGAGATCAGGCTTTACGTGGGATGGAGGCAATGAAGAATCTGCCCCCCTGTTAAACTCATTAACTCTGACTTGTTACACAAAGCTCCAGGTGTATAGAGCTGTTCGCTAACCTTGCCTCTCCTCTGCCCTCTCAGAGGTCTCTGGGTTACCACCCCAGTGAAAGCCCTCATCCACGCCACATTAGCAACTGTTCCTGTTGTCACCCAGGTCACTCCTGCCGATGTAATTCACTCGTTCTCCTAAAGTGCCTTTTCTACACCTGTTGGCTCTCACATATTTCTAAACATGTCTAACAACCTTGCCCTTTCACTTTTACATGGGAAAATAGGTGCAAGGGTGCACAGGGTTGAGCAACTGTGCCGGAACACTGACACGAGAAACTCCGAAAGAGCTTGTGTCAATGCTTTTATGAGGAAATTTGTCTTTTAGCTATTCTATGAGGACTATGGAAACATTACATAAATTATCCTGGCAAACAAGATGCTATTTTATAAACAAAGTAAAACGCATAATTTAAAACTTAAATTTTTTTGTGTGTGGTCTGCAGCAGCGCACACTGACAAGACATCACAGAGGAATGATATGCTGTGTGGATGGTCTATTTTTCAGCCACCGAAATGAACCCCTGCCACCAAACTGCCTGCGAAATGTAATGCTGGCATTCAGGCGAACAGGGCTCTAAGCGTGGATTAGCAGCTAACAAGCCATTACCAGCAGCCATGGCCAATCCTGCCAATACAAGACTGCTGACTAAGTTGGCAGAGCCATTGGTTCGCTGGTGCCCAAACTAGAGCAGTAGGCAGTGTGCCTTCTTGACTAGGTGCGGATGCTTCTTTATAGATCTTTTAAAGTATGGAATGTTAAAGTATAAAAAAAACTTGGGATGCACAAATATTACAATTCTACAGATAATTAGTTTCCTGTTATTGCTGATTACAAATAAGATCAAATAAAACAATTATGCTTCATTAATCCTAAATAACTGTTGAGTAAGTCGGTGAGAGAGAACGGGCCGTGTCTAAGCATGCTGCTCAATGTACAAACCAGATATTTGGAGTGCTAAACTGCAAACAAATCAATTCAAGGTTGAATAAGGTTGAGTGCAGTTCATTCAAGTAGAGGTCAAAGAATCACCCCACTAAAAAAAGGAGTGTTCATAACAGCGCCGGAAGAATAGCACATAACTTCAACAATGAAAACAACCAACCCAGTGAAGGATTCATACATCAAATTTCATTACTTAAATTACATTTTATAAAAATGACCTTAATTACTTGTGATTCCAAGACAAGGTCACCTTGAATCATTATAACAGGCACTAATTTTTCCTCTTGTCTTGTTTATTTTACTTCTTTTTATTTAGATTTTTTCTCCTATAATTAAATTATCAACAAGCGCCAGAGAGCTCTCTATAAATAATGTTTTACAATAGCAGTTACAGAAAAATCCCAAGACCTCCTTGGTGGATGAGGGGGTTTGTATGGCGCTTTTACAGCGAAGGTGACTATTCAGCTTAATGCAGTCCTCTAGGCAGGATATTTTCATTCATTAGAGCGGTCACAAGCACTTAAGGCACTTTAAGGATTGTTAGTGAGAGAAGAGATGGAGATGACAGTCCAGTTTCACTGACTTGCGGTACGGTTCTAATAGGTCTGATTGAATTTGAGAGTGGTTGACTCTTAGGGCCCCGGTGCACATTCAATTAAGCGTGTGCAAAGACGAGTATGAAATACAGTGTGCTCCTATATGAATGCATCCATTCAAGTATGTCCCAATATATGACTACTTGACTGAAATCAAAGACATTGTTTTAGGAACAAAGCAGTGTGCTTGACTGCAGTATGTGCTGCCTACACAATAGCGTTCTCAAAGCTTATGATTTAAAGTGATCACGAGCCAAGGTTTATTGGAATGACGGAAAGAAATTGTAATTTTTTTTTCTCGGCGATGGCAGTGATTTCAAAGTGTATTCAAACAAAGAACTGAAGCAGAAATAGATTTATCTTCTGCTATTGCAAGTTCGTAAATTTCGAACTGCAGATTTGAGATCGTTAACAATTTGTCACAGCAAATTTGAGATTATTACGACTAGTTATTGATATATATTTCATTGTGTTTCATCCTCATTTTTGTTTTGTTGTGGGGTTAAAACACTATCATACTAAGTAGTAAAAAAATGTCATTAGAAGAGTAGGGCAATATATACAAATCCGCAATATTTTAAAACATCGAACAATATTTAAATGACTTACTATCCATTAAATGCAATACGTTAATTCTAATTTGACCTTAAGCCAGTTAGCCAAGCAGGCTAATGAAAGGTTACAGTTGTCCCCTTAATAAGAGACTAAGATGAGTGATATTTTTAGCTCATCCATTCTTTGCTACTCATATTATAACAGCATGCTTTGTCGTTAAGACAACACATGGCTCCCTCAATTGCTTTCAGAGTCACGCAAGGGGTTAATCCTGACATTTGAGGTACTGCGGACTTGAAGATTCCCCTTACAGCTGCACCAAACTGAGACATCCTCAAGGACGCAGAACCGTACCATTCCAGCATCTCGGCAGTAATGTATTGAACTCTGCATGCCTCTCGTCTCTCTCGAGCTCAGGAACTAATTTCTGTGCAACGGGGGAGATTGGGGCATGAGGCATGGAGGCATGAGGTCGGCTCTGTCTCCATTATTAAGGGCAGATTAACACAGCTGTACACTAGAAGTGAAGCACCCTCTCCTGCCTGCACTAAACATACGGGCCTTCAGGATTACGAGTTCCACTTGACCATATAAATTACTGCAGCAACCGGCCATACCAGCTGGGGCTCTTTAGCATAGCACCCTAGTACACAGGGGTCTGAGAGCACATCTTAAAAAATACCTTACTTAAAACAACATGAGGAACATATGAGGACACAAGCCCTGGTAAAGCTGGAAATGCATGAGGTGTGAGAAAAAAGAAGGGGAAAAAAAAAAAAAAATCACATCAAATTATAATTTTTTTTTTTCAGTTAAACGTTATACAGCAAGTCACTTTAAGTGGTATTTGCAAAATTGCATTTTGTTTAATACGGCACCTTAATTGACAGACAGGCAAATTATAGGTGGAAGTATTTTTAGAGAAAAAAAAAATCTTAAATCAGTTCACAGAAATTTAGATCGCTGATAAATTATTTCATCACACCGCCCCACAAAATGAAGCTCCTTTATGATAATGGATGGCCTGTCATGATTTTCTATATCAATTATGAATATGAGAATATTCATGACGGACAGCCCTTCACTCAGATTTATTTAATTTGTCCTATTTTCTTATTCAAAATATTTCTCTAACGATAATGAAACGACCATAAACAAATAAGATTAAATTAATATGAAGACCTTCACAGAAAAAAACTGTGAGGAAAAAATACTTTTAACTAAATTATGGCCTGATTTATTCCTCTGATCAAGTGTTCAGGCTAAGAGCTCCCCAGATGCTTAAATGAGACTAGTAACTCCCCAAGGAGCAATACTGTCTAAGCGTGTGTGTGTAATATTTGATTGTATAGGTTTCTGCTTTACACTAATTACGAGGAAAGGAACTGTTTCAGCAACTCTTTCCAGTATTTGCTTTTCGGTCGTTCTCCCAGAGGACTCGCTCCACTGCGGCATGAGCTGCATCAAACTATTCATTAAAAATTATTTAAAAAAATAAATAAATAACAAAATAAGAAATGTTATCAATTAACTAGATGCTTCTTTCAGCCACGGGACTGGATTTTTACTTGCTTTTAGAAACTAGAACTTAAATGTGCCCAAGCGCATAAATATTCCATATAACAAAATTCTTACACTATACATATGTACTTTATATCATTTTATGTCATTCAAATTGAATTGCCAAATCCTTGGATACATCTGGGCCCTAAACACATGGAAGAAAAAAGCCTTCTTGGAGCTATTTGAGTTGGTCTGTAGATGAATTTTGCGGCATGAATGCTGTCGTCTGTACTGAAGAATAAAAAGGTAATGTTCCTGGCGTCAGGTCGTGGCGTGTGTTTTATGGTCTGAGAGTTTGGTTTGGCATCGTCCGGAGACCACACTTAAGCTGAAGGGTAGTGCCACCCACTCTTTGTCACACTGGACTCAGTTCAGAACAAACTGGAAAACATAGCCACGTCAGTCCTCCTAGGTTAAAAGACTGCGTGTGTATGATGGGAGAAAAGAGACGGATTATGTCGAAGGAGAAAGAATACAGAGCTATACAGAAGGAGAAACGGCGAACGAGGAAAACAGTGACTGAGGAGATCAATGAACGGCAAAAAAGAACATTTGCTCACATACACATTAAATCCTAAATCTGGACAAACACAAACATGCTGAAACTTTCCATACCGTCTTGCTCTGTCTTTGTCATCTCCTCTAGTTTCTTCTGTTTCAGTGTGTCCACCACATCGGCCAGGCTTCCTTTGCGGCGCTCTGGCGTTCCGAAGGCTGAACTGCTCAGCAGGTCACCACGCTCCCTGGCCCCCTCCTCTGGCTTGTGTGGAGAGGTAGAGTTATTCCGGAAGGAGTATAAGGAGCATACTTTATTGCTGTCCGATTCCTGCAGGGGAACAAAAAGAAGTTTGAGAAGATTGAAGGTTTACTTGATGTCAAAAGAGACATTAAACTGCCAAAAAGAGAATGAAAAGAGAGCAGTTTAAGCACATATTTTAATATTTAAAAAACGGTTCAAAAATTCGGAAAGTGCTAAATACGTACCATCTATATTCGAGAAAGCTAAATGTTAACTGATTACAGAGCAGATAAATGGTGTTTAACAACCCTATTCTCTTTACAATTGTAATCGGTGTAATTCCTTTGCAAAGGTTACGAGTGCGTGTTTGAGCTGAGCTCGAGCGCAGTGTAATTTGTTGGTTCTCAAGCGGGTGGCTGTTCTTTGCGGAACCCTCCAGGCCATCATAAATCTGGCCCCTGTCTCAAGCTGCTGTTGTTTTGCGGTCCCACCTGTGTGTGGTTTAGTGGTTAACTGGGCTTCTGTCTGCAGCTGATAGTTCAGTGTTCCCTGAGCGACTGCACAGAGAGGGAAAACAGAACGAAAGGGAGAAGCGATCTGTTTGTCTGATCCTACACAGGGCTCGGTAAGTCTACACACTACTGAGTGATTGTAAAAATAAAGTGCAAAAGCACATTAGCGAGTGAAGTGGGAGTCCTGACAGGGAACAGTTTGGTGTAGAGATTTGCTCCATCAATGAGAGAAATACTGGCAGGTGTATGTTTTGGAGAGCAGGGCACAGGCGGGCATTAGGGCAGTGTGATTATGTGGCAGCGATACACAGAATGAGATCCCACAAACCAGCTGGAACAGACAGAAGGTTCTGCTAACACAAGCATGGAATACCTCAACAACACAAGTTTTTAAATTTTATTCAAATACATTTTTATTTATCATTAAATTTTATTTTAATCATTAGCAAAGAAAGAAAGAAAGAAAGAAATTAATGCAAAAATTAATTAAACTGACAAGATTTTTTTTTTTTAATTCTGTATTATTTTTGAAGGAACATGTGACACTAAAGACTTATTGGCTGCTGAAAATAATAAAAAAAACTAATATTTAAATTGAACATAATAGCCAAATGCATTAATGCATAATGCTTGCAGACAGGCTACATTACAGAGAGGCAATTCTCTTACTCTGTAAATGTATTTTATTTAATGTCTCTACCCTTACGCTGACATACCAGATCTTAGTGCATGACTAAATACACTAAGAGTTTGCAAATATTTTGCATTACATTTACTGTCATTTTTATCTAAAGTATAGTGAAGTATTTATCAGGTAAGGGCTGAATCAAACTGAAGTAAAAAGCCTCACTCAACAACAGGATGTCCTGCTCCTGTGAAGACAAGCGAGCGTGAATGCATTGCTCACTGCAAATCAAACACAAGCAGCTGCTCTTGAACATCAAATGAGCACAATTAACTTTTCATATGCTTTCCCTCATTATATCAAGAGGAAACCGAGAGATCATCCTGCGCATATCCAACCACAGCGGTGTGGTAACAATTCTTTGAAATGCCTTTCTAATTATACCAATCACAAAAGCTCTCTGTAATCTAATTAGAAATCAGCACCACCTGAGCAGTGCTAAAGCCTTCTGCATTTACATGTGATTTATTTATTTATTTGGATAACTGAAAACCTGTTTAGTGGAGAAAAATTCTCGGTTTGATCTCCATTTGATCTAATTGCTAAGAAATATTGATTTCAAAGAAGTGAGGATTTTTCTGTCCTATTGGTGCAATTGCATATTGATGTCATATGTTGAGATGTTTCCACCAATGGAATGCAAACTTCTTGCAATGTAGATAAAGAAAAGGCAAAAAGTCTCTCATGACAGCAACATTTTGAGGCTAATTAAAGTGGGGTCTGGATGTTGGGGAGCCAGGGGACTCCAGACCTCAGGGGCTGGTCGGAGTCACCTAGCTCTGGGCCAGCAGCAGCAGCAGAGGGAGGGTTTATGGAGAGTTCCCTTTTACAAGCATTGAACAATAAGTGACTGTCAGTCTCCCGTCTGGGCTCTATGCCTCACGGTCTAGAGAGACCACCACGGAGAAGGGGGGGTGGCTCCCTCAACTCCCTCGAATTCCCACTCCTAGTCCCGCTTTCTCATTGTCCCTTTATTTATAGATTCATAAAATCGCTCTGACGTGAAATGCAATTCAATACGTTGTTCTCCTGCACTTTTACAGTGTTAGGGATCTCCAGGCACTTGTGGGGGACTTAAACTTCAAAGCCGAGTCCTTGGCAAATCGCAGAGTCTTAAGTCTTCATTCAAAAGCGTTCCGGAGAGGCCTGCTCTGTTCTAGCTGTGTCCTTGGGTTGAGGATTCCTCTCTACAGGAGCACAGAGTGTGTGTGTTTGTTTTGAGAGAATAGACGTGGGATACGTCTGGAGGTTTACTTCATGTTGTGTTAATGTCGTAAGATTTTGTCACAAATGGAAAATATGTGTCGAGTTCTAGACGAATCATCTCATCCAGACGGTTCTCATTTTTTGAATCTTTTATAATGCAATCTTTCATCTACAGCTCATTAGAAAGTTCAAAACACACATAGCCTGTGTTAGCACACGTAAATGAGCTATGAAACACTGGCAGTGGGGCTCACCATGCGCTGCTGGGCTGACATCAGGCTGTCCCAGTCGGATTCGGGCGGCACGCTGCTGCTGATTGGCTGGAGCTCCTCCAGGGGAGGTTTGTTGTGGAGCAGATTGTGCAGGGGCAGCTGAGGGGCAACTAGTGACTCTGAGTTCTCCTCTTTTTCCCAGGACATGCGCTCCTGATTCACTCCATCATCGCCTCCATCAGGGGTTGAGGCAAACGGAGAGGTGGCTTGCTTGGAAGACATGATTCTACTGAGAGAAGAGCAGAGGAAACATGTTAGTCACAAAACGTTCAAACTTCCAGTGGAACAACTTTATTCTGAACAAACAGTCTTGCAAATGTCAGACAGGAAATGCTGGATCTCAGCTTTCATTCTGTATGAGTGCCCTCACATCACATATATATGAACTTGGCTGCTGTTCTGAGCCTCTGCGCCACATCTAACCCCACGATTGGAACGGTATCAGAGCTGGGGAGATCCTATCAATGGCTCTGAGCTCGGTGCGGGAGAAACGGCATGCACTGGGGTCCCTCTTAATCCTTTGTTTAATGTAAATGGACGTGCTGAGCTACGGCTGGAGAGCTGCCTGAGGCAGGCCCGTTCCCCCCGCCCTGCGCCTGATTACCGCACTAAGAGGGTTACCATACCATATAACACGCTCTCATTAAAGCGCTAACCCTGCCACCAACCACAAAAAGAGCAGTGACGCTGAGACGCTGACACTTAATGGGATTTTGATCATTATGTTCATATTGAGTCTATAAATGTGCCATTTTCCTTCGTTTTGTTGTAATTGTGCTTTTCTGCTTTTGCAATTGTACATAAGGATTAATGTGAGTAGGCTGCTGTGACAGATGTGAGGTAACTTTGCAAAGATTTATAGCGAATTTCCAATTCACAAAATAGGGCTGGTAATTGAATTTGTTTCAAACAAAAGTCATCATGTCATACAGCGTAAACCTCAACCAAATTTCTTTAATCGGCACCCACAAACTTTGTGGGTATTTCTCAAGGAAATTAAAATTGGACTAAAATAAAGTAGCATTTATGAATAAGGATTTTAGAACAATTTATGACAATACAACTACCGCTAAGAAAAACTTAACCTACTAATTGAATTAAGCGCTGGATTTAAATACTTAATCAACAGGCTGCAACTGATATGATGAGTTGAGAATCAGCCAAAACGCTACTTTCCTAC
The DNA here is from genome assembly GCA_032353835.1 of Enteromius viviparus. Taxonomy (NCBI): domain Eukaryota; kingdom Metazoa; phylum Chordata; class Actinopteri; order Cypriniformes; family Cyprinidae; genus Enteromius; species Enteromius viviparus. Next base: position 5,807,162 of record JAUCNO010001819.1, read on the forward strand.
CGGTCTTTAAATTGCCTGCTCTAAGACAGTAATTTACACTAGACAGCCAGCAATCATGAACAATGACATGCACACATCCGTCTGCTGACCACAGGGTTGCGGACTTATTGTTTTGAGCCTGAAACATCCAGAATCTATGAGAGGCTCGGCAGAGATTGCCAGAACGCTGCCGCCAGCCGCATTAGCCTGGACAAAGGGCATGGGCGTTCTAGGTCACGGGCTGCAGGTGAGCTAATGTCCTTCCACTGCCCACTGAGACTGAGGGAAAAAAGAGAGAGGCAGGCTGGGTAATGAAGGCAGCCCAAGGTGCCTCCAGAACTCCATCTCCCAGCCCTGCCAAGTTTTCCAGCATGTGGCTCATCATGGGACGAAAACAAATTTGACACCGGGAGAGATTATTTTAACACCAAACTGTGAGTTAATCTGTTCACGTGCGTGCGGCGGCCATGCACTTCGGCGCATGAGGGATGTGTGGGTTGCAACGGGCTGTCAGGCTCAATTGCTCTCAGGCCCTTTAAAGTATGACTACTTCATTTGAAGACGCGCCATCAATTTGCACACATGGCTGAGCACTTAAGCCTCACACTCTTGATATGAATTGTTTAATACAGTTCGGTAAGTAAGCTTTAAAAAAAAATTTAAATACAACGACTCAAGCTGCTATTGTCTCGCGCTAGCTTCAGTATTAATCATTTTGTTATGCTTACCAAGAAAAAATATCAACTAAAAAATAAACACATCCGCAAAGTCTTAGATGAGCTCTGCGGCAGCCAACAGAAGTGGACAATAGAAGTCAATGGAAGTTAATCAAGCGGGATACCACAGCTGTGCAAACAAGCTAAGTCTGTTAGTTAGCGCAGAGGAAGGCACCGGAGACCTAGACCGCTCCGCGCCCCTATTTTCTTTAGCGAGAACGAGGCCTCAATTTTAATCAGCCAATAAATTGTTTCCTGTAATTATATCAAACAGAAACTGATCTCTAAAATTGTAGAGCGTTAATTGAAAATCACATTTAAGAGCAAAGTTCGGAGCGTGCGGAAGGGGCGTGCGATGGCTAGACGAGGAGAAAGCGTGCTTTTGAGAGGCCGAGCGATTCTGCTTCTATTTTTTATTCATGGATCCAAAGAGCTGGAGCTTCCAACACAACAACCCCCACCTTCATCTTCAATGGACTGCGAGCGAAACAAAGCACTTCTTTTGTATTACACAGTAAATCAAGTGGTATTATTTTACCTCTAAAATATTCAGTCTCTCAGGCCTTTCCCTCCAGTCTCCAGCCATCAGTCAAACTGCTGAGGCATGATAGCGAGAGAGAGAGAGAGAGAGGGGCTGACTCCATCCTCCTGTAACATGTGTCTACAGCAATTTTACTCGAAAACGCAACAGATCTGAGCCAGGGCCCCGTAACAGTATTTGTCAGTTGGAGTTAATAATTCATTAGGAGAGCTGGAAGGGCGGCTCAGCCCCTGAGTGCCGGGTTCATGAGTTTTGCCCCTCAATCCCTCCTAACCATAACACCCCCACCCTGCACCACTCACATCCACCAGGCTAATCAGCACCCACGGCTGAGAATGGAACAATACGGCTGGCGTTTAGCTGGAATAAAGGCCTGATTCCTGGATGGATTATTCCTTTAAGCGCACTTCAAAATCGTTTAATTCCTCCCTTCGAGCCATAAAACAAAAACCCGCTTCGGTTCAACAGTATGTGGCGTTTGACGGAGGAGGGGAAACAGCCTTGACGCCATCGTATTTCATCGAATTAAACACTGCTTTACACTCACGGAACAGTCCAGCGAGCCACCACAGCGCTTCCTTTTATTCTTATTAATAATTCAATCTGTTTCTCCAGTAAATAAGTCAGATCCGTTAGCCTTTGTGCATATTAAGCAGAGAACATATCAGGGAAGCCAGAGCAGCCTCATATGAATTCCTGTCAGCCCTCTCGCGCTCAGGCCTGATTACACAATAACAATAGACGGCTAACAAACCAAACCAATCAATAAGTGTAGGGCAGCCCAGCCTGTCTTTTGGCAGTCCGAGGGAGAGAGAAAGGCCCCATATATAGCTGACAATATTGCGATACGTTTATGAGGATTAGGAGTTAAGTTCTCGGCATGAGTTCTCATGTAGCCTGGAATGCTTCGACTCATGAATTGTTACCGCTGCTAACGTTTCATCACGCACTGACCTCTGTTTAATTGGTTAGTGGCATTAAAAGACACCCTGCGCTGGTGTTCCTTAGGGGGTCTCATGACTGGGGGCCATGTGTCTTGGGATATCCGCTTTCACCTCGCTCAATCGGTAGAAGCCCCCCACTCCTCTGTCTCTGCCGTGTCTTTCTGTTGCCCTTTTATAGACAATGGCGATAAGTAACTCCTGAGCTACGGTGTCACTGTTGCTCCCTTCCCCTCGGTCACCCCACACCCCCTTAAAACCACAGGCCTTTGCAGACCCCCTAAATCACCAGCCACTCCTGAAAGGAAATATTAGAAGGCCGCTTTTTGCTCCAGCACCACCACCCAGACCTATATGAAGAGAAATAATCAAATAAAAGAGAGTAAAACAAGAGGGCCATTGTTGAAGGAGCTAACGATGGGTGAGCAGAAAAATGGCAAAAGCTGCTTTATGACAGCGCTTCAAGTTTCCACGGGTAACGGCACACACACACACGCTCGCACGACCGAGTACACATGTGTGTGTTCGTGCTTGAGCATACGCACAAGCTTTCAAAATACAGGCTAATAAGAAACATAAAGGTAGGATGGGGAAAGTTACAGCAATGTAAAACTGTGCTATTAAAAACTTTTCAAATGAGAGTTTAAAAAGCCAATCATAAATCTGAAACCGGACACTCCAAAGCAAGTATTCAAAGTGCAACAGGAAGCATTTGAGTCTGAAAGGAAATCCGTGAAAAATACAAGCAACTGTGTATTGTGCAATATTCCTGTGGCGAGGTTTATGATAATACGAAACACTAAAAACACAAACTAACACACTAACAAAACAAGAAAAAAAAACTCAAAACAGTAAATACACCCTGACAATTTCTGAATACAGATGATTTATATTCAGCTTTTTTTTTTTTCGTACAACAGCAGCTGCTGTGGCTGTAAAAGCTGGTGAGCATTCAGTTATGCAACACAAGACACTGATGATCATTTAAAAAAATTAGGTCAATGTTAAACATAAAATGAATATAATACTCTCGCTCGTTAATACTAAACATGACTTGAGATGAACTAGAGCCCCACAGGGAGTGAGAACAAGAGTGTGAGACATACAGCGGTATGAGTTTGCATGTGTGTCTTTGTGTGAGTGTGTCTTTGACAGCAGTTCACACAGGTGACGGCACAGACTCTCAAGGTCTTCACCTCCTATAATCAACCCTCTGTCACCTGTGAAACCTGGGCTGGAAAATTATCATCCCTGCTGTAGCTGTTTAGCACCTTCAAATTATCACCTTCTATTGTACCTGAGCAGTCTACCCATCCATGAACAATCACCTGAGACAGAAGGAAAGAACGTTGTCTCTCAGAAGCAGGAGTAGCAATATTAACAGAAATCAAGCTTTTCAGAATTTTATTATTGTAAATTATTAACTGATTTACTAATTAAATAAAGTAATCAAATTAGGATTTTGAATAACAGCAATAAAAAACACAATAATTCATTAAAATTACATTATAATAAAAAAGATAATTAAGTAAAAAAGACATTATAAATAAAAGGTAAATCAAAATAATAGTTAATACAAATAAAATAAAAATAATAATTATTATTATCATCATTAATAAAGAAATAAATTAGAATTAAAATGTAATAATGGACTCACACAGAGTACTACTACGACACTTTAATCCAAACAAATAAATTAATACAATTGTTTGTAATGACAGTATTGAAAATAACCAGTATTAAAGGTTAATAAAAATAACTTGATAAACAAACAATATTATTATTATTATTATTATTATTATTAATATATATATAATAATAATACTACTACTAATAATAATAATAATCAGAAAAAGAGGAAAAAATAAATAATAAAATCTAATTTCATGATTGAAGCAAATTATAGATGTGATATAAGACACCTCTAAACATGAAAAAAAAAGAAGTTACTTTTAAAATCCATCAAAACACTGTTTAAATTGTAGTCCATAAATGTTAACCTCACAACCCTTCCACACATCACTCACTCCTTCACTGTATTTCCACTGTCGCTCCGCTCCATATCCAACTCTTAAAAAACAATACACAGTCAATTTACAAGAAGAGCACCGAGTCAGTATTTTCTAAAAGTGCATTCTAGACATCAACCATAGCCTGAATAAGAATTTTGCAAAGAAAATAAAGAGAACTGAAAAAACAAAGTTTTAGTTCAAACACCCTGCCACTGTGCTCAGTGAGTGTGAGATACGTGTGTGTGTGTGTGTGTGTATCAGGTGTGTACACTCACATACTGTCCCCCTCAGCCTGTTCGGCTGCTCCTGTCCTTCTCTGTTCTTCACACACCACTTCAGAGCTGGATGGCATAACACTTCCTCAATTTCTGATATACACAAACACACACAAAAACACTCGAGCACAGACAGGCCGTTTGTCCCAGCCACGGCACGTCTTGTCAGAACACATCCGACGGCACGCTGAACGAAGTACACTCACACACAAACGGAGCCACCGGCAGAGCAGCTGTTAAGCTCCTCCGCTCACACACACACACACACAGCGTCTCCCTCGCACGCGTGTCTCTTTCAGTCCCCGTACAGCCAGAGACGATTCCGAGACGCAAGAAAAGCAGCTCGCCGTTTCTCTCCGTCCCTCGCCCGGGGCCTTACAGGGCGGCAGCTCCCAAAGTGCCTGGTGTCAGTGCTGCAGTTAAGCAAACTTTACAGCCAGTGAAGCCATCAAGCAACACAGCCTATTTGCTGAGCAACAGTGGAGCTTTGTGGTTTCCCTCACAGTTGACAGTAAGTTATGAGCCCTTTGTGAGCACAGGGGAAGGAAAACAGAGATCGGAATTTGGCAGGAAAATATAATACAGAATTCTCCTGTCTGTGGAACCTGGATTTTTTTTTCTTTTTTTTTTCGTACTTTCTGTTTCTTTCTCTCTCTCTCTCTCTCCCTCTCTCTCTTTTCCTCTCTCCCTAACTCTCTGTGTCCCTCTCGTTTTTTTGTGTGGAAACAATCAAGCATTGTTGAGGGAAAGAAAAGCAACTCTGACAGATGAAATATAGTGGGGGCCCCTTTTTGGAAAAACAGTAAACAAAGCACCATTCAGGGACAGGTCCTTTCTGTCATTTATAAAGATACTTTTCTTCAGAGCGGCCGACTTTACAGCAAAGGAGTCAACAAACCGAGTGTAAAATCTCCCACAGTCCACTGTGACGAGAACAGAAGACAGAGAGACAGAATGAAGTGAGAATGTTAAAGATAAACAGAGGAAGGGAGCTATATATTGCTCAATTTCACAATAAACATATTAGACAAGATGGAGGGTGATAGACAGGGGAAAAAAGGTTAAAATGGGGGTGTGGGGGGCGGGGGCACAAAAGTGACTAGCCAAAAAAACTTTTTTTTTTCAGACTAGCCAAAAAACGGGGACAATGGCTAATTATGAGGGAGTAATTTTGCCGCCAGAGGACTGGAGAGAATGAATGGGCGCATGAAAGGCTGAGGGCTATTCAAGCCAGTGTCAGCGAGAACTGTATGCCTACAGTCTTGAGCCTAGAGCTCATGAGGTCATCATTGGCACCCGGTGCCCAGAAAAACTTGGGCTAGTACAACTGCCGTTTGGACATCTGGAATGCCGGCGCACAGTGCCCTGCTTTCTTCCAGCCACTGTCCCCTTAATTCCTTTCTTTTCCAAAAATAGGAAGCTTTTTTTTTTTTGCACCAGTCAACCAAATTGGAAAATTTGCAGCGTCTAATGAAAAGAAAAGCTGTTTTGTTCCCTCTCATTCTCATCTCATAAATAAGAATTCTGTGGAGGAAGAAAATCAAGGAAATACCTTCAATCCTGTATTTTTTGGCTCGGTTTGTCAGTTCATTTCTTAATTCTAATCAATCATTTTAATTTGCAACTTAAACTGTTTTTTATGCTTTCTGTGTCCTTCTTACAGTGTTCTCTCCAGTCTCCACACTATTGTTTTTCTTTTTAAATAAAATTATTTTTCACTGACGTTACACATGAAAAAAAAAGGACAGGAAGACTGGATTAGGGAGTAGCATGAGTAGATGCCAAAAAGGCCACAATTCATGCGACACGTCATTTGGAAAATCAAAACAGGGGCGGTGCGTTTGCTCCACCCAGATGAGGCCATGTAAAGATGCCTGACGAATCGCGAGGGTCAGCCAGGACACATCTTGAAGATCTACGATTAAGCCTTATTATGTTGGGCCAAGTGACATTGATTGCCGGTTTAAACCTCTGAAACTAATTCATTCACCCCTGTTCAGTGAAAAGCATGGGCAACAGTGTGTGGCCGTGGTGACAGGTCGGACGAAGGCGGCTGAATAAAAACCCCTGCTAAACGAACGGCTGGCACTCGTGTCTGTCAGGAGGTGGTTAGAAGTTCCCCACATGACTGACAGCTGATACAAAAAAAAGAAGAGAGAGAAAGAGAGAGAACAGAGAGGGTGAGAGGGAGAGTCCATCCATCGATCTGTGTAATTGCCACGAAAATCTGAGTCAGAGAGTACATGAAGGGTTGATGTTTTAGCAATGCTAAGATGGAGCGGCACAGGGAAAAAGCGGTAAAGTGAATATGAAACACGCTGAACCACGGCCTAATAAAACCTGGAGCTGACAAGCATGGTTGAACAGAAAAATGTGCAGTAGATTTGTACCCAGGCCAGAAAGCAGGCACATTACTGGATTAGCCGCCGACTGATACAGAAAATGTCTCACCCGTCTGCTATGGTCGTGTCCGACCAACTCACACGCTCCCGTTTCAGATAAAACAGCACAGTAGTGTCTTAAAAATGTTCTCAACAAGCTGGAAAAATATCTGACTAGAGTAAAAAAAAATACCCTCTATAGTTGGTGACGGGCTTCCTCAGCCAGTTGTAAGTAGCATTGCAACGGTCTGCTCCATTCGGTAACACGATCCACACAGCAGCCGCAAGCAGTTAGAACTTAAGTGTAGTCAAGTTGACTAACACCTTCATCTCTCTTTCTTTCCTTCTTTCCGCCTGCTCTCCTTTTCCTGGCAGGGCCGGCGCATGCATCATGACAGGCTTTCAGAATGAAATCATTAACTAAATTGCTTTCTTTTAAAAACCCGCAAGTGTGTGACGGGGTGGTGTGTATCTGTCTCTGGCTGCTGTCCATCGCTTTTGGGTTCGGGCTCGGCCTCTGTTGTGGTTCGCCGTCGCCACAGCTATCCCGCTCTGTGCGGCAGGGCCCGGGCTCTGTGACTTGCTTGGGCCCCTGTATGAAATAATCGAGTAATCTCAACCCCGCTCCCCGAATTCACAAACCCTGCCTGCCAGCAGCACAAAGGGGCCTTTTGTGCTTCTGAATGTGTGTGTGTTCTCAATACTGACTGTATGGATCATCATCACGGAATCAATCAAAAACATATTAAACAAATACACATTTTGAGCTGGGCCATTCAGTAAAGGGTTTGTGGGAAGAGTGAGTGAGCAGTGAGCAAATTAACACTACTTCTGTTTGTCATCGACGCAAAGAGTAACATTTACGAATTTATGAACGAGAGAGTGGCACGATGCTCTTTTTCCGTCCTAGAGAATTAAAAGCAAACTATAAAACAAAAGAAACCGTCTATGTGCCCTCTGACAGCGAGGAGGTGAATAACCCGGGACAAGAAAAAAAGAGACTGTCACATCTAGTCTTTGGTAACATTGTATCTGGCACAGAGAGACTTGAATAAGCAAAGCAAACAGAGGGAAAGTAAATACGTAGCGAAGGCCAGACAAATATTTGATAAGCGAATAGGTATTGTGGCAGTGTGGGACGTGTGGCACAGGTCTTCCCTCCCCTCCTACCCTTTGTCCCTCTCTGTTTCTGCGTGCGAGGCAGCAGATGTGTCTTTCACAGCCTGCGGAGTGTGCAACCAATCCGCAAACAATAGCTAGCCACCGACAAAGGTCATCTTTCGCAATCCATGCGTTATCAGAAGCTGAAAAACATTGAGCACGCAGCTAGCCCGTGCTCTGCACACATCGCGTGGCACCCTGGCTGTGTCTGTGTGTTTGTGTGTTTTAACCCCTCACTACAATGCTACTTGAGCCTTCTTAATAAGCCAATTACACAAGTTTAAGCCACCTGTTTGACCTCGAGTTAAACTAACAGTTGGTGTAAACAAGTGAAATCCTATTAACCTAATAATATACACGGAAGCAGGCAGCAGCGGGCAACGGTTCAGGCGCTAAAGCCTCTCTACAGAGCCTTAACTGCAGTGAGTTTGGTCCACTGGAGCAACAGTGGCCATGAGCTTTGTGCTCTCAAACAGGGTCATAAGTTAATCCGCAGCGGTTATTAGAGCACTTGTCAGAATGGATGTGCTTATTTAGCTAGCCTGTATTAAGCCTCTCCACTTAGATGCCTAAAAACAAACACATCCTCTGTCATTACATTAATACACATTTAAGACTGGAAACTCGTGAAATGAACACTAATTAGAGTCTAAATAGACCCCATAATCCAGCAGTTACAATGAAACAGAGAGAGTGCCTTTCCTCTCACTAGCGCTGCGGCTAACAATCTAACATTGTGTGTGATGTGCTCATTTCATTTACTGTGGTGGCACTTAACTTTCTAACTGTTCCTCTTATGATCACAGAGGGGGGAAAAAAACAAACTTGGGGATTTATTTTTTATGAATCCAACTTCTAAGTGTTTCCTCTTGAAATCGAGAGCTGCATTATTCATAAAAGTGCTGCATTTTAAAGGCAACAAACAACGCGTTTTATGCAGCGTTATGAAAGCATAATGCCTGCAGATGCTCCTTCTGTTTTGTTCTGATGTCACCTCGACAGAAAATGGAGGGTAAATATTTAACAGTGGGCCATTTAGCCAGAAACACATTTAAGCATGTGTGTTATAATTGTGTGTGTATGCAAGTCAAAAAATATTCCCACTAAGAGTCATTTCTGGCGAGATGATAAATAAGTGAGATTTATAGTACTGTATAGAGGGCTCACACAATGTATTCTTTCATTCCACTATGGTTGTGTGTACTGTTTTAGCTCATTTGACTATATTGTTGTAGTGCTTGAGGCATACATGTATTCAAAACACTGTAACTGCTTTTTGATGCAACTGCTACCCTGGGGTTGAAGTTCATCATGCGTTTGTTTCTACATCTTAGTGCTGTGGCAGTCCAGGAGTCTAAAGGCACAAATAACTGTACAATGTTTATTCTGTCATCATTTACTTACAATCATGTAATTTATGGATCTCTTTCTTTCGTTAAACACACACACAAAAAAGACTCAAAAGCTCCAACAAGGACAAAAAGTACTATAAAGTAATCCATACTGCGGTATTCAAAGTCTACTGATGACATAGACTACTGTTTAAAAGTTTGGGCTAATATTTTTTTTTTTTTTTTTTTAAATACTTAGCAATTTTAAGAACACTTTTACTATGTTACTTAAAATTTCCATTTGAAATGAATTATTGGTTACAAAATGGTTATTTTACCTTCTCTATTAATAAAAGAATCCTAATATTAAACAGCACAATATTTTAATATTTCTGATAAAAATGTAATGCATTCTTGAGCACCAATCCTGCATATTACTTAATTGTAATAAAACGTCACAGTATTTCTGTTATTACTTGCCTATTTATTTAGAGACTATTTTAAATTGTCATTCGCTGAAAGTATTTATATAACATACATATGCATATTTATATATTTAATATATTTAAACTTTAACTATCACTGCATGGAAAAAATTAGTGTCAACTTATTTCAAAACAACTTTTGTGTTCCACAGATGAAGAAAAAAGTGCAAACAGGAATGCAATAATAAACTGTAATTTCATAAACTACCCCTTCAACATACTCGTAGCTCAAGCTCAACTACTCTTGGCTTAAGGGGAGAAAAAGAAGAGAGAGAAAAAAAAAAGAAAAAGTTTGTGACTGACAGGTTAGGTAATTTAATGCTACCACTTCACTGGGCCTTCCACTTTTAAAACACTGAGTATCTCTTGGCCAGTTAGTGAGCATCTGTCTGTCTCTGAATCTCTGTGTAATGTGGTATGTCACATTATGAGCTCAGGAGTCAAGTGTAAATTACAGCGCTCTGTAGCACCCTTGCTATTAAACTGTTGGGAGAGCAGCTTGACATAAGCAGGGTGAGAGGAGGTGTGTTTGTGTGTGTGAGTGATTATGTAGTGGACCCAGAGGCCAAGGTTTAGAGACAGGCAACAGATTCAACAATGTTCAAGCACTTACTTCACAAATTCCCTCTCTCTCTCTCTCTCTAACCGTGACACCCTTCCCTATCTGACTGCCACCTATCAGGCTCAGGGTTTGCATTACAGTTCTTTTAAAAAAGGCCAGTCGGAGTCAGCTGGGGAAAAAACCTCATGCTGAGCAATTCATAACCACCCAGCAGAGACTTCATTGTGTATTTACAGCAAAACCGCTGGTCACAATGCTTCATCAGCTGACCTGGCCAGAAATCAAGCCGTAAAACTTCATCGTATAGCGCACATACACACACACAGAGGAGTACACTCAGGGAATAAAACAAAGGCAACATAACAGGACCGCATAGGTCTTAATTGAGTTCGCCCCTTTCAAGCGTGCTATTATTTCTGGCTAATGGCATCCACTGGCCCTCTCTCATTACTTGAGTGGGTCTTGAACAAGCCTCTCGTTTGATACAGTTAGAGTTAATGCACTATGAACAGATACACTGCTAGTCATCAGCGATCTGCATATTCAATAACTTCCGTAATTACAGCCGCAATTCATCAGATCCAATCTGATTGCAGAGGGAGAGAGAGAGTGAGCGAGGTTTGATTCCTGGAGGACACAATCTAATCACAAAACTAACATGATAATTGAAATCTAAATTGAAAGGGTTGGTGAGCCATGCACAACTGTGTCGAGGCAGAGAGAGCGGAAGTACTTGTGCCTTGAAAGCAGAAGAGAGGAATAAAAGATGCTGATGGAGGGAAAGAGAGAGGGAGGGAAGAATGAAATGGCTGGAAGACAAGCTCAAGGATCAGTGAGTCATCACAGGCAGTTTTCTTTAGACTCATTGTGTTGGACGATGTAATAGCCAATCGTGAATCGTTTGGCATGTCACAACATATTATTGTGAGCCAAAAACTGTATCGATGTCAACGGAACATCTGAGGCAAACTCACGTTCAAGTATGTCTACTTCAGAAGATTTGCATGATTATAAAGTATACATACTACAAAAAATGCACTTAAAACATTTAGGTTCATTTTAGGAGGAGGATTAAAATAAATAAGAGATGAAACATGTAATAAATATTTGATATTTATTTTGATGTGTGTGTGTTGGAAAAGCAGGGAAAATATTAGCAAAAGGTTTATTGTCAAAACGCCTGTATTCCAAGGTTTTTCACTGCAAACTGATTCTCTCAAATTAAAGATAATCATGTCAAAATTCCATTCAGATTTAGCTGATCTGCAAATCGTGACCTGATGAGTCAGAAACATCCAGGCAGAAAACAAGAGGTTCACACACAACTGTTCTGCAGGTGGGTGGAGGGGTACATCGTGTGTTCTCATCATTTACTTTGCTATCCGTCTTTCAACCGTCATCATGCAAAGCAGAGAGCTTTACAATCTTTCCCATCTGCTGGGCTCCTCCTCAGCCCTCAATAACAGTTACTCAGTAATGCCAAATTCATTAACCTGTGCTGCTGTTACAGTGGCCCTGACCATAAATTAGGTTAATGTGAGCGGACATATTCCACTGCTAATAGGGGATATAAAATGAAAGAGGGATAAGGAGGGATGGAGATTGTAGATCATAAACATATTGTCCCTGACAAAATGCCCCAATCGCTCTTTGTTCGCTTTAACTGCATGACAAATGTTTTTTGAAGGACGGACAAGCGGCTTGGAAAAATGACTTTTATACGATAAAAAAAAAAGTAATGATAATTGTTTATTATATATTGTGCTTGTTAAATAATTATTTACGGTATAAGCTTTTACTTAAAAGAACAACTAATATGATACGACGGCATTTATAATCTGATCTCAAGCCTGTGTCAAAACTGATAAACTAGTACAATTGTGGAATGTCCGAATAATATTATTTGTGGATACGCACCTATTTATGTTGGACACTTACTATAAATACAGACAGAGGAAGAAAAAAGTTAAGTGCAGGCAGGAAAACTGCTAAGGCCGTGGTTATCAGGCGAACAAAGTGCCAGGAACAAACAGAAACCTGTTCCCTCCCTCCCTCCGTCTCTACACCACAGCACTGGGAATAGCGATGGGAATGACTGGAGGCCGTCCAAACAACATCTGACAGCTCCTTCTAATTGGAGAAGTTATTTTCTTCCAGATTTTAGGCGTAAATCTAGTCAGTGTTTATTCAGAGTCAGTTAGGAACAAGTAGGTTTTGGCCGCGCAGCACTTTTGTTCCTGCTTGCTAAACTGCATCACTTCCCCCTGCTCCTCCCTTTCCATCTCCTTTCAAGAAGCGTTGAGAAGAGCCAATCTGCAGGTCCCGCACCCGTGACGGCGCCGAGCAAATGTGACACCCAAAACAAACTGCTATTGTTCGGGGGGGGAGACACCGACCTTTGCTATCCTCGGATTACGTGACGACCTCTCGTCTCCGCTATCCTCCCCTGGTCTTACCAAACAACTTTTACCAAAGAGCCTATTAGGCCAGAATTCCACTTTGTTGTTAAAAAGGGTCTTGTCCTTTCAGAGCGCTAGCTCTTTCGGGTCTATTCTTCAATCAAAGGTGCTGGAGGAACACAAGTCCATTGTTCGGCTCGCAGATGGAAGCTGGAGTTACTACGGCAACAGCTCTAATCCTTCTTTTTACCACCTTTCTTTATATTATTGGCCCATCAAGTGGTACCTTTTAACTCAGGAGCTGGAGGGGCCAGTGGCGACGCTCCCTCTGTCTAATTAGCTGTGATTCTTGCTGCACAGTTCATGATGAGCTAATCGAACATTTGCAAAATAATGACATACCGGGGGCAGCTATTCCTTCATCTGAGGCCCTGCTATAAGAATAACAATAATGATTCTATTATAGAAAAGCGGACTTTAAAACGCAGCTCGGCCACCACAACAGAGAAGGTAATTGTGCTGTTGTTATCCACACAATCAACAAGCTATTGTTGGCGACTAGAAAAATAAAGGAGCAGAGAATGGGTGCCACGGTGATTGGTCTGCTCTGCCATGCGGGGCCCAAGCTGATTGTCTGGCAAAGAAGGTCCTTGATAGAAAGCTAAAAAAAAAAAAGGTTTGGATGAAGACAACTGTGTGGCTTTTCTCTCTTTTTTTGTGTCTGGGCCTCTTTCTCTCACTGCCTAAATAACCCACAATCCGCATTAGACCGCTGCTATTCATACAATGAATGGGGCTGGGCCACGGAAGAACATCTTTTAGGCAAAGGAGGCTTAGGTTGCCTCCGTGTGCTAGAACCATGAAGATCTGAGCCTGTGTTTACTCAGAATTACCTCTGTGTAGATTGGTATCAATTGGTATCCTGCCATACCGCTTCTATATTACATTAAAGCAATGCTCAAGCCCAGGTTGAAACTTTCCAGCTCAGCTGCCACTAAAAAAAGGCTCATAAGCCAAACGCAAACATGTCAATGAAGTGACTGATAGCTATAAACAAAATAACTAACCATAGAGAATAATATCAATTAATCATCAGCATGCATGGCAAATGAGCGACAGTCCAGAAGAGCTGGAATCCGATTAAATCACAGCACATTAAAAACTTAAGAGATTTTTTTTCTGCTTTTTTTTTCTTCGTCGTCTTTCAAATCTAGGTCAATGTGGGACTGAAAGTTCGAGAAAAATCTGAAATGAGTTTTTGAGAGCGATGAAGGCAGTTAGTCATTTGAATCCTCATGTGCTGACTGGTGTGAGAACGGCTCTTTGTTCGCGCGAGCAGAGGCCGAGGGGAGAGGGAATGCTAAGTGGGCCCCCTTTGCCTAGTCAACCTTCAGTGTGCTTCATTTATCTTCATCTTGTTAGAGTAAATTAATTAACAATCTAGCTGTTACACACTTTCTCCTTTCATTACATCAAATAATGGCAGAGATGGAGGAGGAGGTCCTCTCCTCTGGGATTAGCCTAGAACTGCTGGAGACATCTCTCTCTTACACTTTTCCTTATTCTGTATCTCCCTCCCTCACGGTTTCTGTAACCCAACCTTACGGCAAACTTCACAGTTATCAATTCTTTGACATGATCGAACTAAAAAAGCCAGTGCATTGTGCGCATAAATGAAAATGAATAATTTAATAGTGCTTCTTCACCTCCAAAAGAAAACAGTGCTTTAACTGTTCACGGGTTGTCATTATCAATGTAAAACCATAGTAAACATAATTAAATAAATCCTCACGAATAGTACAGAAAGTATTTCCTTCAATTTTTCACGCTTTGTTATACTGCAGCCATTTTTTAAATCATTTAAGTAATTGTTTTCCCCCTCAATGTTCACACTGCACCCCATATTGACAGAAAAACACAGAACTGTTGACATTTTTGCAGATTTATTAAAAAAGAATATCACATGGTCACATATCAGTATTGCTCAGTATATCAGTGCTGTCCTTAAATGGAAGATGTTTGGGATGACCAGAACCCTTCCTAGACCTGGCCATCCAGACATACTGAGCTATCCGGGGAGAAGATCCTTGGTGAGAGAGGTAGAAGAACCCCCAAATCACTGTGGCTGAGCTCCAGAGATGGAATCAGGAGATGGAGAAAGTTGTAGAAAGCCAACCATCACTGCAGCTCTCCACCAGTCGGGGCTTTACTTGTTGCATCAAAAAGACTCATGGCTGTATTAGACCAAAAGGCTACTTCTACTAAATACTAAGCAAAGGGTCTGAATACTTACGACCATTTCAGTTTTGCAAAAAATTCCACAATTCTCTGTTTTTCTGTCAATATGGGGTGCTGTGTGTACATTAATGAGGAAAAAAACTTAAATGATTTTAGCAAAGGGCTGCAATACACTGTAACAAAAAGTGAAAAAAATGAAGGGGGTTTGAATACTTTCCATACCCACTGTATATACAGTAGTAAAACAACCGATCATTGATTCAAATTTTCAAAATGACTATATTAAACACATTTGAATAGGGATTGGTTAGGAGTGTCTCAGTCTGACTATTGATACTACAAACCAGAGATTATTACTAGAAAGTCATTTTCTGTTCTCAACTTGCATGCTATAAAAAGAAGACATTGTGAGTAATTTCTGATCTCTTGGGGGGGGGTATAATATTCTGGTCTGTATTAGCTTATGTATGTTACTGTTCATCTCTCCACTGCCACATATAACTTTCTAATGAGAAAGGAAGAACACGCATTTAATTATTTTATGAATTTTATTCATAAAACTTTATTTCAGTTGAATCACGTGACTGAAAAGAATGAAGGTAAAACATATCCTTTTGGGTGAACTTAAAAAGGAGTGATATATATTTCAGCACACTTCCTTGGTAAAGGTTTGAACATCTTGGAGGATTAGAAAGGAAGCGATAAGGTGTCTTTGACCTGTCTCAGACTACTGCCCCAAACCTCCCCCTCTATATTTAGTTATCCTGCAACAGGTGGCTGCAGTCAAACACAATCCTCCATACTGTACATTACAGGACGAAGACAGGCAGATAAAAGCATTGTGCTGACAATAATCCAGCATGCTCTACCAGATCCTGCTGCCAACGGCAATATAAGTGGGTCACATGTCTGCCAACAAATCCTCTGCATGAATGAATGAATGACAACGAAAAACTATTACAATAAAATAATTTGTTAAGTTATCTAACTGGAGTAAATCAATGAAGTGTGCATGCATCAGACTGTCCTAAGAGCATGTGATCACTCACAAATGCACTGGAAAACTCTTGTCTCGGGTCAAATCCTGCAGCCGTTTCATGAGTCACTACACAAAAAAATGGTGTAGGATCTCCTTTAAAAGAAGTTCCATTTAGAAATTGCTAATTAATGTTTAACTTTAATTAAAGTTGAATTAGAACAAATTTTTTTTCTTGTAAAACATTTTTAAAAATAAAAAATACGGTGGATTCAAAAATGAGGCACATAAACAGATATATATATATATATATATATATATACTGTATATATTTAGTGTACAACATTTAAGTACTGAGCAATATCAATTAACTGCACTTACTATACCGGTTGGGTTAGGATTGGAGATTGGTTTAGAGTTACTTGCATGTAATTATGCATACTTTATTGTTATTATAGTAAGTACATGTAATCTGTAACAATGACACCTTTAAATAAATCTTTGTTACCAAAGCTTTTTTGTTTAAATCTAAAATTTAAATGAAGATCTATTAAAATACATTTATAGCTATTAAAAACTCATCTCAGATCAAATATCATTTATTACGAAATAGCATTCATTCTTTTTACATATTCTGACAGCTTGGAAAGAGAATAAAAAAGGTTATTAATTGAATCAAATAAATGACCTTTTGAAAAAGAAATCAAAGGGGATTCATTAGCTTTAGCAAAGTTTGGATGACAGCAGCTTTGAAAGGCAGATGTTGCTGCTGCTGTTTTAATGAGAGATCACTAATTAGGGTTGCTAGCAATTCAAGTGTGTGGAAGGTGCTTTGCACAGAGAGAGAACAGCCAATGGCTAACACACTCGCTGTTATTTACTTCCTCTGCGAGGTGACACACAGACACACAGCACAAATTCTTAATTAGAATCACAGGAAGGGGATAGGGTAATTCCGTCCTTACTCGTTTTGACTGCAGTTATAACACAAACACACAAAACAGGAAATGGTGTGAATCACAAATCAAGCACCGTCCCATTTGCGACCCGATCGACCAGGGAGCTGGGACTGAGGGGAAGGTGACAGACATGTGCATGCAGTGTGTGGGGGGGTGAAACCTGTCTATCACTCACTGACTGACAGGGGCTGGGATGGGCGGCACAGGGTGCATGAGGGGAGGAAAGTCTGATTATCTACAAGGCAGGAGTGTGAAGAAGTTGCACTTTAGAGTTAAAAATTGCACACACACACACATAAACAAACACAGACAGAGACAACACATCATCCCACAAGTCGGCTAATGCTAGGTGGTGTGATACCGGAGCTGTGAAAGGACAGATGAATTCAGCCCACTGGACCCCCTGTGGCAACGACAGAAAAACTAAAGCAACTAACCTCAGTAAAAAGCTGCTACGCAGAAAGCCCTCCATGTTCAGCATTTGGGTTCTGTAGCAGGAGAAATACACAGAGAGCCATTGTAACTGAGCGAACACAAGTGAGCATGGCAACTTTAAAACAGTAACAGAGGGGAGAAAACAGACAAAACCACCAACACATCCTCAGACTGTCCCCGAAACATTTTTATCTTCCAAACCAAACGCAAGAACAAAGATGTAACACTCCCCACAGCTCCACTAATAGCTTTTCATCCGTCTTTTCGGAGAAACAGACATTTGTCATTAGTGTACATGGTTTTCCAGTCCCGTTTTTGATGATATGTTATCGTATGACAGTTGTTCCTGGGCGCTGCTCCTCCCAAAGCAGCGTGTGGTGGTCCAGCTGTGGACCATGTGTGGCAGGGCCATGGCGGCTTCTAGGAGCTGGACCACAGGGGCCCACACGGGGCCAACTCTGAGCCAATGCTGGGCCGCGCACCCATGGGGAGGCGGGAGGATGTGGTCATGATATCACCACGTGCAGAGGCTGCTCTAAAAGGCTAATGCCGCAAATTTGGTAGCACATGTTTGGAAATTGTCTCCAAAGGGTTTCCATTAGTCTCAGTTTTTGGTCTTTACAAGACAGACACACATATATGACTTATAAAGATCAAGTGTCTGTTTGTATAGTAAAATAAACTGCTGGGCAAAAGACAATGTCAAGAACATGATGAAAAACAGAGAAATATTGTATTGTATAAAAAAAAGCTTTAACTGTAAAATTAAATGACACATATAGGAATACGGCATATTTATTTAACTACTAATTTACATATTTTTTTAATTAGTAATTAGTTTAAGCTAAATAAATTGAAAGTTTATTAAAGTGCAGATTATATATATATTTTTTTATTGCAATCTCATAATTAATATTAATTTAATATAGAATTAATTCTATAGAAAAGCAAGTAAAAAAACTAATAATAAAATAAAATTATTAACATTAATATTTATTAAAAAAAATACATACATAGCTTTAATTAAATAAATATTCAATTTAATGAATAGATTATTTATAAAACGAATTGCAATTCATAAAAATAATACATTCCACCCCAAATAGATGTGTAGTGTATATGTGTGTGTTGTACCCATGGCACCCAGTGCAGCTCTACAAAGTTCCAATTCTGGTTGCTTACTTTTGGTCCCTACTAGAGCTACAACCAGAGAAGACGCATTTCCAGATTTCAGATTTTCTGTTTTTTTTTTGTTTTGTTTTTTTTAAATGCAGAACGGGAATTCATCAAGTGCTGAAACTAATTAACGATTTCTCTCATGCTCTAACACCCCACTCCCTCTCTCACATCATCATCATCATAAATAAGAGACACATCAGAGTCAAAAGACATCCAGTCTTCTGCCTCCTAAATGCTTTCGCTTTCAGTGACATGGGTGTAATTTGCCCCATGCTTCTCCCCTCCCTTCATCCTCTCTCTCTCTCTCTCTCTCTCTCTCTCTCTCTCTCTCTCTCTCTCTCTCTATTTCTTTTTCTCGATGGCGAGTTATGCTGCTGTGGATGGGTAGAAACAAAGCCACTGGGAGAATGGAAAGAGTGAGATCAGAGAACCCCAAGGACACTGCGCCTTTCAGGCCGGCCAGCACTTAGCAGGCCAGAGGACCCGTAAGACCCGTCGAGACTTTTCTCACAGTCAGGTGTCTGGGAGCTTTTGGGGGATGGGAAAGGAGTGTTTTCGGCCATGGGCGCTCTTGCTCACATAATACCCAAGTGCTGCCACAGCAGTGACAACGCGAGAAAACAACAGTAAAAACGCAACAGAGGCAATCAAGCGTGTCTCCTCACCATTCCGAGAGAGTGTTAAAAAAAACACACACACTCTCGCACACCCACCCCTCACACTCGCTCTCTCTCCAACTCTTGCTTTTGTTAGGGGGGCAGCTAGAAGACAGCAAAAACACACGCATGCTGACAGCATCTGAAGCGCTCTGAGCAAAGAGAGGAGTGAGATTAGATATAAGTGATGTTTGATTGTCGGATCTGTTTATTCTGCTTAAAAATATGCTAAATAAAACAGATTGAGGAATATGCAACATTTATCTAGATTGACTTGTTAGAATAACACTCCATAAATCCATAACACTCCAGATCTCTGGCATAATAAAGAATAACTTTCTAACATGGTCAAAGAAACTTTAGGCTTTTTATTAAGTATCGGTCTATTTACTTTTAATTCACTTTCTTTGAATTTATGTATTAATGATTATAATAGATGTCTAATTTCTTTACCCAAAATTAAAAAAAAACTAAATTATTATTACAATAATTACTAGCATTTAATTTATTTCTAATAATAATAAAAAATGTAAAACTAATTATTTTATAATTTAATCATAATTTTAAATAATGAATAAATAATGGATACCTAGTTCAGTCTAATATAAAGTGAAACATTCTGTGTCTCCCTCAGTTTTCTTAGCCTTTGGCTGCGGTGTTCCCTCAGCCATCTCCTGCAGCTGAAAAAAAGTCAAGTAATTGAGACAACTAGGATCCCTGTGTGAGGATTTAGCTGCGGTTTACAGGCCGAGCCGAGGAAAAAGTGACTGAGCCACACGGTATTGTCTCAGCATATCGGAAAGAAATAAATAAACAGAGTAAAGCGAGGCTTAAATTTAGAACAGACCATGTTTCAAGGGCAACGGATTGTTGAATGAAAAACAGCGAAGATCAACATCAGCGTTAAAAGTTGAGCTCCATGCGCCTTTTTCTCCAAAGAGCCCGAGACCTGCCAAGAACCGCTTCTGCCCAAGCGAAGTCTCCCACCATCTGCAACAAATGTGCTCTATTAAAACAGTACCATATGGACAACAAGCCCTCGCTATTAACACGGCTTCTGTACGGCCCCCCTCGCTAACACAGTGCACATTTCGAACTTTCAGTCAAATTGACTGGCTGAATTAATGTAGTGCTATAGAGAGTGGGTGGGCTCGCACACGGAGATGGAGATCCCAGCGATGCCGTGACTAAACTTATCCTACATACTACTACAGAACTGATCTATAGATGTTCTCCAGACAGCAGGAGGGGAACTGAGAGCCAGACAAGACAGAAAAAACATCTTGCTACATCTCCATTCACAAGAAAAGCCCACAAACCAGATTACCGGCTAAAATCTTGAGGTTACAAAACGAAGTGAAGTACCCAAAACGAATCATTTTTTCCGTGAAGAAGATGACCACGACTTCCTCCAGAATGTCAAAGTGGCACTGATTAAACCCTGAGCGCGTGGGATGTATTAATGCGACGCCGTGGCGACGCCTCTCCTCAGCGAATCAGAGCGAGGCAGACTCAACCCGACCACACCCACAGACTATAAAGCTTTTCTATTCTTCAGCCCACGTGACGTCATCATTTTGTAACACACACACACACACACACAAACAGAACACATACTTAATCAATTAGGCCTTTGTGGACTTAACCCGACCCAAAGGTTCATGCAATTTCTGTTTGTTTATTTTTCCCGTCACAAGGCCTTAAACACTATTCCTAATTAGTCGGAAAAAAGGGGGATATTTTTCTTCAGATGCTGCTCGCTGACAGGTATTAGAAAACAGCATGATGTGAAACACACTGTGTTTTTACTCATTCAATCAACTGTTTCTGGATGGGTAGCACTAATCAGAAGCTACTGTGACATGCCTATGCTCTGGAAAAAGGGGTCAAATGATAAAAATCAAATGATAGCATGTGCCAATAATAACGGCCCACAGAGTCATGGGATCTTCCAAACAAATATTCAGCCTAGCCTTGGCCACACAAGACAAAATGAATGTGTGTGTGTGTGTGTTTTAATGAATAAATTAATCAATTAATCAATAACATATATTATTATTATTATTAACATAATACTACTTTATTATTATTAATACTTGATTATTTATTTATTAGATACATATATCCATGTTTATTATCAATTAAAAATAATGACATTTTACAAAAACATTTAAAATAAATTTGAATATAAATGTGAAATTCTGAGATTATTGCATATTGGAACATCTACGCATGTCTTCTGCTCGGAAACAGCATTTCTTAGCTCAGAGCCTTTACTCAGTGCTTTTCCCAGGATACACAAAAATAGTTATGTACACGTGCATAAAAGTATCTGCTAAATCCATAACTTCACTACAGAGAAAAAGCATATAATTTTAGACCCCCCCAGCCAAAAAAAATACCTAAACAGATTCTATAGCAAAGTGAAGACACTTTATTTTGAAGTAACTGATGACAGTCTAATTAAATTAGTATTTCATCCGCTCTCATCTGAGCCACGTTAGGTGTGAAAAGGTTTTGACAGCGCAGGGAAGGGGAGAAAAAAAATCCCCTCTGTCCACAGATCCAAACACGCCTCTCGGGTGTCCTCCTGTCACCGCACACACCTCCAAACGGCATCACAAAAGACTACGTGACAGAGAGGGGCTTCCTCCACCCCCCCAACACAGCCCACCGATTAAATACACTCTCACTAACAGCACCGTTGTCCCATCCTTTAGTCTTAACCCCCACCCGCTCTCACCCACCCTGAGGAGTAGTGAATTAATTTGTGCAAAGCAACCCAACATTAGGAAGGTGTGTTGAAAGGTGTCTGCTCATGTTTCAAATTAAACGCACTGCTGGTCAGCATTAGCACCTAGATGCCCGTCGAGGCTGTGCGCCTGCCTCTGACACTTAGCCGAGAGAGAGAGAGAGAGAAACTGGATTTGCCTGTTCACACTGGAATAATTAGAACATGTCAGGAAGAATTAATTTCCTCATTTTTCAAAAGGATACACAGAAATTACCATGTTATTATATGACAGGGTCCCTGGGAGGATTGTATTAAATTTGATTTCAAGCGCAGCCCACACAACAAATTAAAGTCATAAATAAGATGGAAAGAAGCGGGGCACAGAGCATATGTTTATGGCAATGAGTGAAGCCAGGGGACCAGAAAGAACTATCTTCATTTCATTTTATTTAAATCAGGCCGACACTCTGTGTCTGAATGACAGCACTTGCTAATGAGGGCTCAGGGTCTCTTTTATATTAGCAAAGAGAAACAGCCACTTAGTGGGTTAGTCGCCATGCACCTTTCCTCTACAACTCAACCAGCTGAGCATCTGCCTCCCCTAATGGACACATTACCGTGTGCTTACAAACTTACAAGGCCTGCAAAAGCTGAGGTCTCTCTTAACTTACATCTGCGCAACAAATCAATTAAGCCTCAGAAGCGGTTTCTCGTTTCACAGGTTTTTTTCTATTTTTTCTTTTCTGCTTCATTTGACGTTCAAACTAGTTGAAGGAGATGGAACCAATTTAAACAAGTTAAAACGTAACAATGTTAAACTACTTTCAAGTCCGCCGTTCGTTCATTGCATTTGAGATGTGAAATTCTATAAAGGCAAATAATAAAACTCAAAAATAACGACAAGAGTGACTCAAGGTGAATCATATTTTCATCTGACTGAGCATTTGGGTGGGCAATGCACTCGTGAACGAAAGCATGTGGGAGAATCTACCCCATTATATGCAGCAGAGACGCAGAAGCGCTAATTATATTCCTACGAGTCAAGTGGTAATCAGATAGCCTCAGATTCACGGGCATGTTTTATGAGTACGGATGACCTAAGCGGTGTCTGCCTTTACATTATACAACTTTTTTAACAAGTCACTCAAATATTTCCATCTTAGAACATTCCCCTTATTACTGGGAGACATATTTGTGCTTGTTGGATCCACAACCAAAAAATACGTCAAGATACGTCAGTGAGATAAACTCAACAATGATATACGCACTGTCTCTAATAAAGTTTGAGAAGTTGCCGTGAGTCCAAAATATCAGAACAATCCGTCTTTTCAGATATGCTTCATGCAGGTGGCTTGTAAATACAAAATAGCAAGATGCCTTTATATATTCAATATAATTAGCAGAAAATGTGTAGATGAGTGAGAATGATTCATAAATGCAACTATAAAAAGACATCATGCATAGTTTTGTGTTTGTTACCTTTATCATAATCAAGGTTATAAGGAATGTCTTTACGAAAAACGTATTTTGTTTTATTTTGTTAATTCTTTTTTTATAAAAATTAATAAATATTTTACACATATGTACAACGACAGTTAAAAAATAATAGATTTCTTTAAATAGGAAATTTATAAATGTATTATAATTATTTTTAGCATTTATATTTATTTACATCAATGTTTTTATTTATGCAAAAACTAAAGACTTATTAATTACAGTTTTTATGCTAAATGATGAATTATTGTCAAAGCTTTCCTCTTGTTAAGTGCTTCGTAACTTTTCCGCCTTTCCTACTAGGGGAAAATGTGCTGTAAATCTTAGATAAGGTATATTAGCTTGTTGCAATCGCGCCGAGGCAGTGGAATACAGAGAGAAGGAAACTCTCTGGGAATGGGCATCATTAGAGGCAAGCGCTCCCCTGGGCCCCACAAACTTTAAATAATTTGCAAATCAATTAACTGGCAACTCTCAACATAACAAGGATTTCACACCCCAGGGTCAGGGCACATTATCAGCTCTGGAGGATTCATGGCATTTTGGGAGAAAAGTTCATGGTTGGAATCATTAATTCATTTTACAGGACTTTTAGTTATGCATTACTCTGCCCAGCTGTGGAAGCCAGGAGATTAATTACATGTTCCTCAGTAAGTCTATGGCCATACGAGAACGCCTTTTTACCTTGCTTACTGTCTTTACTTTGAGACGAGGGAAGACTGCCAAGTTTATATTATGTATAATTCTTCTGAAAATTAGATAAAGCACATCCAGCCATCAAAAGGACGATATATTGAATAAACCTTGGCTGAGGCCACTGCCATGTCATGACAGCGTGTTGCTGGGATGTTAGGTCACAGTGGGGTGATTGAAGACCACTGAAAATCTCATGCTCCAGATGATCAATGGTACTCATATTAAGTCAGTCCGGTCTGCTAGACTACACCAACTGAATACAGCACAAATAAATTGAGTGTATTTATGTGAAAAACGTATCTCTTACGACCCTGTGGTTCGAGGGGGCACACCTGTATGCGTGCAAAAAAATAAGCGCAGAGCCATAATATTATGCTTTTAGCGTCACCGAACGAAACCTCATGAGAACTAATAAGAAAACGAATGGATATCGTGCCCTAAATACTTCAACCATCGCAGATGTCTGAAGACCTTAGGACTTCCTTTCATGAGAATAATTCAATTTCCAACAATTAAATCTTATTCTAAATTCACACTGATGAAATTTTATGTTCTATCGAGCGGAAAGAAGAGAACGAATTTTTTTTTTCCCCTGATGGGGCTGATGAAATTAAAATGCCGAACCCTATTGAACAGCCTCTCTGACAACAATCAAGAAGAGGGTCAGTGAAGAACTGTAGCTGGAGAGAGACTGTTAATAGATGGGAAAATAACCACCCAAAGGTTATTCATTTTCATTAGGGGTCCAGGAGAGCTGTTTATTACATTTTTTTTGCAGAAAATCATTCCTGGAGACACCGGCCCCACAGAGACATCAACAGCGAGACGCGCTAAATGCAAAATGAAGGAAGGCTCCGGCAGCTTTATTAGATGAATGGCACACTCTGACAAAGAGTGTATTCTGCCTGTTCAAACAGATGCCGTCGCCTCTTCCTCAGGTGTTTCCAAATGACTTTGCGCAGGAGTGATTAAACGCCGTGCGCATGCAGGCCACACGTTCACCCAAATTACTTACTGCCTCATTTTGTGATTAATTAAACATGCAGATTAAAGTTGCAAAGGAATTTAGATTAATAGGTGTGTCAAGTCTCATAGGTCTGGTAAGCATCAGAGCAATAGGGAAAGAACGTTAGACGGGTTCATTTCTTCATCTCTCCCTCGTATTTAAACAATGTGAAAACTGTGAAATTAAAAAGAAAAAACACTGGACAAATATACACATTTTTAACACATGTTGACAGCTATAAAATAATGTATTTCTTGCTGAAAGCTTGGCCTTCACGTCAGTTGCACATAAACGCAAAAGAATTTTGCATTTAAATTCCTTTCAGATTGTCAATTTACATAGTTTACGTTGCTTGAAACTACTGTTTATTTCATTTATTATATAATACTTTGTCCTAACTAACCTGAAATGACTGCTCGAATCTTCTTTTTTTGTAGTACTTTAAAGTGTTCTATAAAGGAAAACTAAAATGTTGGCTCTGCTGCAAGTGTTCACTCTCACCCACCCACATACACTCGCACCGGTCTAAATGCTGACACGATGCCAACCTGATGTACAGTACAAGGCCTACACTGTTACCCTCAGTGCTGGAACGATGCCAGCGTATAGGCCTGATGTTTACTGTTCTAACTCAAGTGGTCCTTTCACCTTCATTCAGCCTAACAATCAGCGTTTCATTCCCTAAATAGAGACCTGACCCTGTGACATATCAATGTTAATATCTGTGTTCACAAGACCTGGAATGATACAGGCCGCAGCTGTTCTGTAGTGGTGGCCGTACGATACAGATCACATAACCTCATCCCGAACAGTACGACAAAAACCCTGTCGTTACACTGACAATTCTGCCGTTCTAAAACATAACACGCCGGCAACACGCACTACATCCGGAGCTAAAATAAAAATGGCCCCCGTGTAACGGAGAGTATTGATCTGAGCCGAAGACGCTGTTTGACTTGAAATCACGGGGATAAAGCTGCTGCATTAGCGTGCGGCCCTGAACTTTGAGTTGGAATATGCCATTCTCAGTGGCCTAATTATGCAGGGCCAACAGTGGGGCTTTCTGCACACTAATATAACTCTGTCCTGCACCTCATATCGGAGTGACATTTGAAAAAAGATTAATATGAACTTAACTTTCAGGACGCTTGTTTGCTCAACATTACCAGGAGCAACACTTTGCCAGATATGATCTTTATTACTATGCTGGAAAGAGAAAACTCCCATTTAAAACATATTGTGGCAGAAAACTGCAGCCGTATATTGACTGTTTACTAAGACCCTGTCTGTATTTCTTTAAAAGAGGCTCTTTCTTCATTGCCGTGAATGCTCTTATTGAGGGCCACTGGCAGCCCAAAAGTACCAATAACATAGTTGGTATTAGCATAGAGAATAGATTCACTCTATATGCACCGATGGAAGCGTGTGTTTAGGGGGAATGTGGAGTTAGGTGCTAACACCTAAATCAGTTTACAAATGACTACTTTATGCTTTTTAAACGTAATAAAAAGACTATAATCTGCATAAAATCATTAATGTGTGGCATTTTATGTAAGTCACTTTTGCATGCGAGCTCCTTTTCAAGCCATTTTAGTTCTAGGAATAGTGACGCAGAACAAAACAACACACTCATCATTGTAATCATTTGTGTAAGGCCACCATTTCCTGTGTTGATGAAGCATGTACAGTGGTTTTTTTAGAAGTTAAAAATGAAAGCAAACAGACGTGAAATGGTATGACAACAGCAATCATGGGGGGAAAAACTGTGTTAATGGAGCACTGATACAAGTGATCTTGAGAAAAATGCATAAACCAAAATATACGGTTCGTACTGTACTTACATAAACAGAAAGACTTTATCCCCAGCTCCCAAAGATCACTGGTGAGTTGATTTTGAATTCATGAAAATAACCTACAACAGAAGAAAAATAAATGCATGTAAGTTTACATTGCTTTTTTTAAACGTGTGTACATATCAGAGTTGGGCAAAACTCAGAATTTGCTTCCTTTTAATGTAAAATTCTGCCAATTTTAAATAAATGCAATGCATCCTTATTGAATAAAAGCCTGAGAATAAAAGAGTAAAAACAAGGCAGAAGAGAGAGGATGTCAGAGAAGTAAAGTGAAGTGAGGTTGCTGGCAGGCGGTCAGAGTCCCAGCAGATGAAGTTAAACAGTCATAGCGCCGCACAACCTCCAGCTACTCTGCTCCCTCCCTGAGAGACTCAATCCTAGACAATGTTTAGAGTCCACTTCTCTAATACCTCATTAATCTGTCCCTGCACTGTTTGATTCAACTAATAAATGGCTTTCATACAAAGCACTTGTTTTCTCTAATTCCTCTCTCTGCAGAGCACTAATGATTTATTTAGTTACACGCACTGCTAGTTCTAGCAGGTCTTCTGAGGTCCTCCAGCAACGGCGGCACCACCAAGGAAACACAAACAAACAGACGGTGCACCAAAACCACCAACAACACCCAATTTCACCATCACCCGACCATATGTGAAGCATTACACCTCCCCTACATGTGAAGGAAGACGTAGATAGGAAAAGAGAGAGAGAGAGAGTCCTGCATAAACCTCACGGATGTTCATTTCTCCACATTATTCTGTTTTTCACAACAAGCAGGAATCTCATTACCAGCTGATTTATACAATTAGCCTGCCTCGGCATCACCAATTAAACAAGGACACAGGGGTTTGAGGTCACAGCTAATTGATCCGGCTGCAATTTGCGCCATCTCTGCTAGCACCCAAATCTGCCCTCCTGTGCAAGCGTCGAAGATCTAAGTCAAACGCACAGACCAAGTAAATGGAAGAGTGGGAGGGTGGGTTAATAGAATAAACTGAGAGATCTTTGGTCTCCGATGGATCTGAATGTGGCAACCTTGAGGCTGAAGGTGACAATGGGAGAAAAGAGGCAGGAGGTCTGACCCTCGTGTGAATGGAAAGCTGTTGTCATCTTAATAGCGCCTCTGAGCTGACAGTCTATTTCACGTTCTCAAAGGACCATCTCACAGGCCTGACTGCCTCCTAGTTCACACCGCGCACACACACAGTGATGATGAAAAAGAAAATGGCACAATTTTATAATAATTTGTTTGGATGAAAATAAGATGACAATGATATTTCAATGCAATAGTAAAACCTCCAATCTATAAAAGACAGCGGCAGGCTGCTGTAGTGTTAAGCAGAGTTAGATTAAAAAGGCCTTCACTGCCTAAATGGGTGATCATGAATTCATTAAAAAGAGTTCCAATCAGCACCAGCCTGTTTTTATTAGTCACCCAACAGTTTTATTACTGATTCATTGTGTCCGCAATTACCACTGTGGCTTTCTCACATGTTTTTTTCCCCTCTTCTTGACAATGACTGCAGTGATGAAGTAGCTGTGGTTGTACAAATGGGAGCCGAAATAAAGAGAGATGAAGAAAGAAAGAACTGTTCGAGCAGCCGAGAGTCTTGGCAAATAACTAGACGAAAAGCTAAAGCCCATTTAACCCCATGAGGACAGACTAGGGGGCACCCACAAATTAATGATAGGTTTTCCAGTGAAACAACCCCCAAGTCATGAGCCGCACTGCGTCGGATAAAGAATTAAGCTGTTTAAATGAAAACAGATTTTATTTAATATTTCAGAGAGGTTAAGTGGGGTGCTTAAAGCTCGTGCTGGTGAGGCAATCCATCGACAGTGACTCCAGCTAGACCCTCCAACAAACACACTAGCACAAACTGACTCCAAGAGCACGAGCCAATGGATACACATGCATGACATGACATAACGGATGCTCCAAATACCCTCCGTTCTCCTTCGTTCAATCATTCGCAAGTTAATAAAACAAGAATGGAAATGTTACCTTTGCCTTAGCCGGTGATATTTGTTCTTTACATTTTACTCAAGAAGAAGTAACAAGCAAGGTCCAGATGAGCCTTCAAATACCAGGCATGTATTCATCTACAGTAGGTTCGGCTGATTTAATCAATTCTCTGCATAACGGCGCTGTGTCTTTGACCGTCATATGACAAGGATTGTGAATCAGTGACTAACCGCAGATTAGCAGCCTTGCTCTTGCACGCCAGATGCAGGCAGCTTGTTTTAAATATATTTGCAAAAGTGGGAGAAGTACAGTAGCGTGCTTTACATAATACGCTGTAAATGCACACTGATAAGAGAGCTTTAAGAGGCTGAACTCTAAGGAAAAGTAGTTCACATGGGTCAAATATAGATGAAATCCTTCATCTTTCAGAGCGTGGACATGCTGCACTCTCTTAAGGAGGGAACATTTTCATTTGCATCAACTTTGCCTTAGCTTTCTTTAGATCCAGCAAACTGCAAAAAATAAAATCACTTTAAATGTCCTATTTCCCCCAGTCCAGAACATGTTAAGAGGGGATTTAGGGGAAGTAGTTATTGGGACAAAAGAGGCAATATCCCCCATCAGCAGGACGGTCTCTTACCTGGTGGAGGACAGGTTATCTCTGTACTAACAGCAGGACCACTGATGGGAGAGGAGGTGGGGGTGGGTGAAAATAAGGCAGAACAGAGCCGATAGACGGGCCACTCACACCCAGCAGTGGGCGGAAGAGCAAAAGAGGCAAAGTGGTGTTTTTGTCAGATCCAATATTCCTCTTGACAAAAATCAAGTAGCAGCTGACAGATCTGCAGGTGTAAAAGCACGGAACCAGATATTAAGTAGAGATGTAAGGGCTGTGAATTGAGAATATCCTTTCAATTCCAATTCAATTTCTGAATTTGAATTAAAGTTGAGCTGATGTAGCAAAAAGGATGCAGAATTGCATTTAAAATTTAAATGAAGTTTAGTTGTAAAATTAAAAAGGAACCGAAATTCAAGGAAATTCATGACATTCACGAGTTGAAAAGTTACATTTAAAAAAAAATAAAAAAATAATAATAATAATCTATAAATATTTTAAAGGTTTTTAAAGAGAAGAATACAATACAGAAGAGATACAGTAGATCAATTTTGCTTAACAATAATTCCTATGTTTTTATTAAGTATATTGGTATCACTTCATTTTAAGCTCACTATTAAGTATACTATCATGCAACTTTTTTTGGCTGTTAGCATTAGTATTTCTAGGCACATATTAATGCCTGATTATGTACGACCATAACCCGACCAAATACCTAAACTTAACACCAACCTTACTAATTATTAATAAGCAGTTAATTATGAGTTTATTGAGGGAAAACTCTTAGTTAATAATGAATGTGTGTTCCTAATTCAAAAATGCTATCATGATATTAAATTAACTTTGCAGAATGCATTCGCTGTGTAGAATTTCCACTCAGTATTGCCCTTGCTCTTGATTTCTATTGACGTTCCAACTCAAATTCCTGTGGCTTGTGGCCAGTTCAATTCAAATTCAAACTGACACACACTGCCAGTTCTTCAATCTGGATTGTCCCAGGTCCAAAGGATGAGCAATAACGAACCGGTAAGTGGGATTCGCATAAAAAAGCAGGGGATCCAAAGAAACCAACTTTCTTTCACAGAAATAAAATAAGAGACTTCCCATTTCATTGATCTCCCTCTTTGAATGTTCACATGCTTAACTTAAGAGAGCCTGCTCACAGCCGAGGGTGTTTATAAAGCGCATTTCACGACTCCCAATAGTGGATAGGGGAAGGTTGTGCTGTTTTTAAATCAAACATCTCCTCTCTTTGGACTTGCAGACAGCACCACAACCAATCCAGACTTTCATGTCCGACAGTGGAGATACATTTCATGTGATTTACTTTGCTGTGAAATAACAACAACGAAAGTCCGTATTAGGGGAAGAAAGGGTTAGCCCAGCATCCATGGGCCTCAAATCCAACCTGAGAGGAATTCAAGTCCCAGCTGGTAAAATATAGTCTCACCGCTTTTCTCCGAAGCAGACTACACACACTTCAGTGCATGATTAGAACGCAATTGCAGCAAAAGTAAGATAGCAGTTCCTTGTCTTTTTTATCATCGATTCGGCGTCAGTCGATGGAGTTTATTCCCTAGCCATGACACAAAGCACTTTTTTTCTCCCCCTATTTATCCATCCCTACTATTGAGCTGGGTTATGGAAACAAGTCTGCTTCCCTCTCTCTCTCTTTCCCAGGTAATGCGTTTATTCTCCTGGTCTCATCTTCTAGTTTACGGGCTGACGGCCGCTCTCTCTCTCTCTCGCGCACTCTTATCGCCCATGCTCTCACGGGGCATTTTAGCTGCTGAAATCCTGTTCACCACATACCGGTTTTAGAATCTGTGAAATGAGTGCCGAAGAAGCGTGGCCACAATGTCTGCCTGTGTTGCCAATGGCCTCGAAAATGGGTCCGGGAGCTTTTTGTCCAGGGAATGCATAAATGGAAGTTTTTAACACCTCAAAGAAAGGCAGTGCTTTTGTGTGACCAGACGAGAGAGAGCCCTGGCTCTCCTGAGGAGGCAGACATGCTGAGTGCTACAGGACAAAGAACCCAGAGCCCGAAGCAGCAGGAGCACACGTACATACACACACACACACCTGCCTCACACGCACACACACTTTTATGGTATAATACGCACACAATGGACATAAAAACATATACGCGGATAAAGGCATGAGGCATGCACACAGGTCAAGTTTGTGGGGTAACACACATGATTGCCGAATGTTTGAACATTCACTGACTCTCATGAAGCGTTTCAGAGAGAATGCCACTGGTTTTACGTTATAGGCTGCACAAATCCTTCAGTAAACAAGATTCTGATATGTGAAAAGCATCTATTAAAGCATTTCATCAATATCAACTTGTTCTATTTATACACATTTTTCAGCTATATGTTGTGAATCCTGCATGCATCAAAGATTGTAGCGCCTCATGGACATCGAACTGCTATTTTAATGTTTATCATGCATGACGTTACACACAAGAGAATAACAATAACAACTGAAAAAGAAGTTTTGTTAAGATTTACGTATTGATTTTCAATCTATTTAACGTGAACCACAAATGCTTTATTGATTACATCACATCCATTAATTAAATCCAGAATTTGACCTTGTGCTGAACTGCAGGGATCTAACATTTCAAATTATTTAAACTTGCAGTGACAGCTTAGTTGATGGGATGAGCATATACTAATAAACTGACGTCATTCATTTAAAATTGCATTTAAGCTAATTATCTACATCTATGGATAAAATGGTTAAATAAAGTATTAAAGGAACACAGGTTTATTTATTTAGTTTTTTATTTAACAGGGAAAATGCAGATATATACAGGCTTCTAGCCAGTGTATAATTAGCAGCCTACAGTTCTTTTTATATCCAACCAAATCATATGCAATTCCCCAAATAAAACTTAGTTGATTGAAATTATATTAAGGATAAATAATTGAAATATTTGCACAGCCACAGCAGATGAAGACACAAAAAAAAATATTAAGGTGAATTATGCAGATGCTGATCAAATCGTACTCATAAAACAAACTGAGATGAAAGATGTAATGGGACTGATAACTAAAGCCTGAAAACAAGTCAACAAATGCTGGCACATTGATTGATGTGCTTCCTACCATTGGAAAGAATAATTCCCATACAGATTATCCCTTATTGCAATTCATTTGATTTTGTTTTTCAGACAAATATAAAAAGACAGGTCGTGCAGACAATCAGAGTGGCTATGCTTCGGCTGCCTACAATAAGCATTTAAATGCAAATATGTCTGATGCACAAAGAACCTGCAACTTCTGTTAGTGGCAACATAATCAACCTGCAATTGTCTCCTGACTCAGAGTCATTTCCAGTGACAAGGTCTAAGCGGCAAGCATCTGTATTCAAATTACCGAACTATTTAAGGCCGCAGTCTGTGCAGGGATATTTTTCCTACGGTAAGTCGTGCTGAAAGTCAATCATATGGTGAATTAAACCAGAATGGAATCAATCGATCCAGAAAAGATCAGGTTACAACCAAGCCCGGCGGTTACATGCAAATTATCGGTGTTGTTCTTGTTCAAACGCAGCAGTGTGTATGTGCGGCAAAGTCTCATCTTTCAAATATTACATTTGCAACTGAATTGAAATCTTCACGGTTCGCATTCTCTATGAATGAACAGACAATTTAAATGAAGAGATGTGGTCAAGAACACGGATGTAGAAAAAGGAATGGTGTGCAGTACTCTCCCTCAGAAGAATAGAAGAAACCTTAGTTAAGTATGCCAAGAGAGGCCTTGGTTCCCCAAGGATGGGTTTTGTGGTATGTTAAATCTGAAAAATATTTCAGGTCTCGATATGAATGATGGAATAACAAAAAAAGAGGTTACGACTCATCGGTACTTGCATTCTTCATGCACAAGTTCACTTTTAATTCTTTTACCAGCAAGCAGGGAGGAGCACATTGTGCTCTAGGGTTTTGAGTGGTGGCTTCATGAAAATCCAGAAGCATTCTGCTGTGTTTTCTCAACGTAAGATCTGCTTTCCTTTTAATTTACATCTTCAAGTTCAAGAGCATGATCAAATTCCTGCTTTATGTGTTCTATGAAGAAGATAAAATAATTCCTAACGCCCTTCATTTTTGCATACATTTTCTTTTTTACGAAGTCTCACAGCAAGAATGTCAGTATATACGTAAATCTTCAACCCTTTTATTTCTAAACAAATCATTTTAAAAATCCCCTCAGATTCTACAATCACTCAGCGTATGCAAAGAAAATTATTAATTACGAAAAAAGAAACGTTGGATTGAAAATTTTTCTTCGTTCTTAATATGTTAGAGAGGAAAATGATTTAAAAGGTGGACACAAATCTTGTCAGACAGGACTGTGAGTAGCTCGGTTTCTCTCTCTCTCTCCCCTATAAGCTTCAGCTTCTCACACTGTACGAGAGAGCTCCTCTCTTCTCTGCAGTTCCCTTCTTCCCCCCCTCAGAAAACAAATGTAGTGTTCGAGTCACTGATCGGTGGTGTAATTGAGTTTAACACTCTTTTTCTGCAGGAAAAAAAAAAAAGAGTCTTTGAAATGAGGAGGTCAAATTACCTCTCCAGTCAGGCAATAAATAAGTCAAACAAGGTAAGGGCTCCTGCCAGCATATTTTAGTGCAGAATTCAATTAGTGAAAAACAAGAGATGCGTGGTTCTTCAGTTAGCTATTAGATGCACGTCCTTTCCCATGATGCTCTTATTCTGCACGAGGCAATCAGGCTGGAGTACACCACTGATGGAGGACGGCTTTAAAGAAATCCACTCGGTTCCAGCGATTATGGGGGGGGCTTGGCGAAATTACAGCTCACATGACCAGTGAAGGCAAGTCGAAGGGTGAGTTTATTGTTGCTCTTTCTATGCCCTTTCAGAACAAGCCAGACAGCTATGATCTACCAAGCTTAATATTGTTAGAAAGCAACGATCCAAATAAAAAGTGCTGAAACTGGTGTTAAAAGGAGAGCCAAAATTAAAATTCTGTCATCGATTATATGTCATTCCAAACACGCATGCTTTTTTTTGTTTTTCATTTGAAAATATTTTGTGTTGTTTTGGGCTTCATTAACTATCTTTATTAAAGGAATAAAATTAATTAATTAAACTAACCTTTAAGTTGTGCAGAAGAATGGTTTTTTTCAAAGGGTAAATGATCACTTCGAAAGGATACTCTGCATCATTGACCATGAAGTTTAAAAATGGGCAGGCATAGTGTGTGGCATATTATACAATAGTTTCAATAGCCGATATATGGAATAGTTTCCATTGATTTTAGCACGGAGGTGGCGTGACGCACATCAAGCATGTACTTGACGGCAGTTGGACAATGTATAGAATTAAAACGCAAGCTGGGCCGCACACAAAAACGCACATACACGAACCCGGGCTGCAACACACCCAACTGGCTACAATGTCGCTTTTGTGACATAATGCTCCTTGCACAGTGGATTTTTGGAAAATAATCCAACTTTTCCTATTCTACGTATCCAGCAATAACAACTGACATCACGGGTCAAACCATATGCCCTGTGGTGCTTGTGCATTTTCTCAGCACGTGGGGGGGGGTAAAAGAAACACTGTAAAAAGGTTATTATATTCCAATCATGCCCAAGGAACCTATTACAGCATGGCACAGACCACATGAAACCCGAGGAACCTTGAGGAACATTGAGAAACCCCAATGCTCAAAACAAACAGTTAAAAAGCTAACAAAAAAGGAGAAAAAAAGGAAACTGAGAAGAAAAGAAAAACTATCACCACAACCATGTGCATTTGTGAGATATGTTTTTCTTATGAGAAACAGTCTTTGACTCCAGTGTCCGAGAATGTGTGTCTAACACAGGTGCTGGGAGATGAGAAGCTCTCCTGATGTTGATACACACGTGCGCTCTTCAGCACTGTTGGACGATGATGGCTACATGAGGTTAACATTATCAGCGCTGAAAGCGCGACAGGTGGGTCACAGGAAAGGTCTCTAATTTTCTCTTGCTGGCGGGACACATGGTTCATATTATTCTCTAGAAAAGCTGACAACGATCCAATGAAAATATCAGGAGGCTTCCACCAGCACTACTGTTCGCCACACACTATTTTCAAATGTATCTTAGATTATGTAGCAATGTAAATGTTCCCTCCCTACTGGGCTTCGAAGGGTAAATTGGGAGGGAAGCCGAAACGTAAATAAATTTGGGGAGACGAGGAGGCATGTGGGAAGGTGTAGGAAGGGGGGGGGGCGATGTGAATACAACACGACACAAGCTAAACACGCGACTGACTCCCGCACCTTCTGTTCCAGCTTTCTCGTGAGCGAGGTCGACTTGATTAGCGCTCGCAAAACGAGAAACTCAAAGAAACGTAGATAATTAGAACCTAGAAATTAGCCTTCACCTGAAACATCTGCACATCACTGCTGTTTGCATGGCATGTGTGTGTGTGCATGCTGAAAGAATCCCATCTGTATGTAATACGGTAAAAGTCGATGCAGCGCTGCTTCTATTTTGTGCAGCTCACAACAGCCGAGGCTCAAGTGCACAACAACACAGGCATGAATTTTTTGAAGTGAGGTGAAAATACGACTCTTTTCTAAAGTCTGTGAAAAGGCTGCAAGATAAGCAGCATTTAGCCATAAATTCAGAGTCGCCCCTAAGCTTTTTTATGTATAGCTCGCCGAGCGCAAAACCATGCCCTGCTGAAATCAAAAGCGGTAATAGTCAGGTTAGCCACTGTCATTCTAAGAGGGAAGTCGGTTGTGAAATTGTAAAATTGTGAGGCTCTCGCTGTCTATTTCACAGCCTACATATTATGAACGCTCGCTGAAATGATTTATAAAATAGAGGCTATCACATGGCAGCCAGTGTTTGAGGCTCACAGAGGTAAGGGGAGAAAAGACTCAATCCTAATCTGCCTGCTGAAGACGGCCGCTAATAATACGCTCCTTTATCTCCTTTGCTTAAACAGTGCATACCTTGAAGTTCACAAAAACGTGTGATACTCATCTAGCTCTCCAAGTGCAACAGAGTGGAGAGAAAGAGAGAGAGCAAGAAAAAGAGAGAAAGAGAGACAGAGGACAAGGCCTTGCCATTTTCCCCTTCATATTCCTCGCAGATTCAATTCCAATTTGCTCCGAAAGTCCTCTGCATTAAGCAAGCATGCCTGACTGATAGAATATGAAAACAAGAGTCAAACTCTGTCCATCCGTCCCTTGTTTTCTACTCATAGTCAGCAGGCTTTGTACAGTGGCAGAACTAAATCAGAATCTTCAAACTAGAGAGGGTCTTCAGCATAAATAATATCTGAAAATATATTGTGCACTCTCAAAAAGAAAAAAGGATATATTTAACTTTGGACGTACGGCCCCAATAACTAGCTGTTGTTCTTTCTTTTACTTCAAAACAGCTATATAAAACTATATTTTAAACATCTTCTGTTGTGAATAGTGCTGCATCGCCGGGTTAAGCGAGAGGCTGAACATTAATGGGCCGATATCTGTATGCATATTTTCTGCCCAATAGCTAAAGCTGAAAGGGCCCAGATGAAATCTGTGCGGTTAAGATGATATCATAGCATTGTGGTTGCACAGCAGTCTGGCAGACACATACCTCACTCTAGAGAGAGGAGAAAAAAAACAAAACTCTAAATAATATTTCTCCTTGCCGTTCCCATTTGAATATTCATCCCGTTTCCACGTCCCCAGAAACTCTTCTAATCAGAGTCACTTCCCCTTTAATCACTGGGGCTGTAATTATGATTTGATAAAGCATTTTAGCGCACTCTTCAGTGTCACTCACATATCTATGCTTGGAATACCATATTAAGAGCTGTCAGCCCTTAAGGGGAGTACTTCCCAAACAGTGGTGATCCAAATATGGCAAACACGCCCATCGGCTCTAATTGAAATTATTACAGGTTTGAACATGCTACTGCTACAGCTAATGTTTCCCCTGAAAGCGAGCAAGTCGACGGGAAAGCAATGAGTCTAGCAGACTCAGTTAAGACTCCTCTACTTCCCTCTGATGTGCAGTAATTGTTTAAACCTGAGTTGAAATGGCTGAGTGCCTTTTTTCACCGTACGCCAACAAAAAAAAGGGAAGAAAAAAAAAAAAGAAAGAAAAGAGAAACAGCCTTGTGTAGCACTTTCCTATTCTGCATTTGATTTCTAATTCCGTCCAACACAAGGATTGAAGGAAAAGCCTCTCTGGTTCCATGTTCATCTTGGAAGAGTGAGCGTTCGAGGATGATCGTTGACCACAAGTTGATAATGATGACGATTTAATTAGAAGCCTCTCTCTGGTCTGGAGTCGGCCCAAACTCCTCCACCCTGCAGATGGAATAAATTTAGCAACAGTGAAGAAGAGTAGGGCCATCTTTTGCTCCTTTCTTCCACCCCTCCCTCCCCCCTCACAACTTCTCTTTCTTGTCATCTAAGTACCACCTCCAATCAGAGACAGAAAACATTCTTCCCCTCTGACACCGCACCGCAAGTCGTTCGCGCGCCATCATCGTTCAAGCTTGCATTCCCTTCGCGCATGCGCCTCGTTTTACAATTATCAACATGTGGTGCAATGAAATATTAATATAATGCTTAAATAACACTAAAACTAAAGCTCTGGGACGACCACTGTTGTGGAGAAAATGTCTAATTTGCATCCTGGCAGGCCCTGGGGGTTTAGTTTAGCCCTGTGTCATAGTTTCGGTTTCTTTCCTGCTAGTGAAACAACGAGTGTTATGAGTGAGTTCTTTTCAGCTGCAGGCCCAAGACGGAGCGGTGGAAAAGGGGTGGTGGGGATTTAAACCTGCCAGGATGTTTCCTTATTCAAGCTTTTTGTAGAAATTGTATGTTCCTGAATGCTGGCCTGCGATAAGTAATTTTGTGTCTGCCAGTGTGGGTATGCTGATAGATGTCAAAGAGGCTCCAAAGGAAGAACAGACCACCACATTAGAGTTCACTTATTAAGCTTGACTTGGCTTTAGCTATAGAAGGCTCTCTGACGGAGCATTTTGACACCGGTGACTACTCATAAGAAAAATCAGGACTTAAATTATGTTCGTAGCGCCTTCCTGCCCAAAGGTTTAACTTGACAAACCAATGAAAAAGTGGGTCATTTTTTTTTTAATTCAATTTCAATTTGTTTTCCACTCCTCCACAAGAAAACATTCACTTTTTCCAGTCTGGTGTTTTCACTTTGGTGTGGTTAATACATCCTGGCAAAGCCGAAAAGAGAGCGGAAGAGAAAAGACTTCACTTTGAATATACTGCAGGATTAAACTGAAGCCACACTAAATCTTAATAAGATGATGAAACGTGTATGAATGTAACTGGTAGAGAGCAAAATCAGAGTTCATAATATTTTGTTAAGATTTTTTCATGAAGGTGTCGTCACAGTAGCAAAATTAAAAAACCTTAGGCAAAAATGGTCCACTGTCTATTGCCACACTAAGTTTCTGATCACCTGGATTCATATTAAAAGGACAGGGTTGGGAGTCACTTTTAAACCAAGAAGTTTTCTGTTGATGATCAAATTATCAATCAATTGAGAGACATGGGAACTGTTTTTAGTGGTACAAAATTCCACACCGCTCAGATTTCTTCTGAATGACAGTAAATGTGGCTGCAACTTAAGCCAGCAGTTCTATGACACCTACAGGATCTTCTGAAGCCCTCCTCACTCCATACAGCTCTAAGCAGAGACTCTCTGAATTAAGACATCATGACATCATCCCTTCATGTCCCCCCTGCGTCCCTTCACTTGGAGACCACTCAGACAAGCAGCTCTCTAAACTGTGAAGGCAAGAATGGCAGATCACGCTAACACACAGGCACACACACTCTCTCTCTCATCACATTAGCTGCTGTCACCACTTGACCCGTCATCAAAGGCTGTTTATGGACACATCCATAACGGTAGTCAAGTGCTTTCTCTCAGTCTGTCTGTTTGCTGATGCACTACATCTTATTCCACTGACAGTCAGGTAGTAGCGCCTTTCACTTCGTCAGAAAGAAAGAAAGAAGGAGATAAGTGAGCGTGTGTGTGAGAGAGAAAAAAGAAAACACTTGTGGTTTGGTCTGCTGAATCCATTTTCTCATGACGCACATGTACATTGACGGCAAAGAGCCTTTAAAACTGCGAGCGGGTGCACATAATCGTGGAATAAGGAAACAAAAGGGGCTGGTTTCAGAAATACTTCAGCTGAACTACTGTCAGACATACAGCCACAGAATTCTTCTCCTCTCCTTACCAACCTCCTTTGTCACTTTAATTTGCTTCTGGCTTTATGCATCTTTAGTTTCCATACATATAGTACACGCACAAAATAACTGTGGGAGATCTGATTTTGTCGTCTAATTTTTTCCCTGAATTTTCCAGACTTTCAGATGTTCTATCAACTAGCATAATGAGTCTGCAATTAGCTACCAGCTTCAGTATTTCATCATTCTAGAAAACTCTCATTATCCCCAAATCAGCACTTAAGTGATTACAACACCATTTAAGAAGACAGCAACAAGCCCTTCACAAAACAGAAAAAGTCCACAACAATTCAAAAGGATGTTTCTTTAACACAAATACATCTATATGATATGACTGAAATAAGCACTCGTTCCAGACACAATCTTTAATCTTTTTTACCATATGTGTACTAATTTGACAGCTTGATCTTACTTGCACACATCTGATCTAATGGCACAGCATTCAAAGTGGGCGGAGTCATCTGCTGGGGGCCGTACAGATCCCTTTGTAATGGAAAACATAGCGTCTTAGGTTAATGATCAATTATTCACTACTATGAAAGTCCGGGATTATCACAAATCCTGTGCTAAAAAAAAAAAACCACAGAGCCTGATTCCCTTAATCTGTGTTTGACAATGATTTAGCCAACACAGCACACTTTCACCATAAGATGATGTAATACGAAATTTACGATCTGAACAAAAAGATTTGCATGGTTTTTAAACCAGCATTTCTTGGAGTCATTTAAAAAGTAAAGTGATAAACACTAGAATAAAAAAGTCACTGAATTGGGTGTTTAGTGGAGATTCAGACATGAATGTTACAGGGAATTAATAACTAATTATAACAGTTTAATATTTATTACATTTTCCCTTCAATACATGTCATTCACACCCCAAAAAACCTGATGAAATCATCAGCTTTCCTTTGGGTTCTTATTATTAATAATAAAAAATGAACAAGAAGCCAATGCAAAATCCAGTTATTTTTACGATGCCTATAAAACAAATCATACAGACATTTCAGCAACTGCAATAGTGAATTCCTTCACCCCCCCCCAAAAAAAAAATCAAACACAAAACAACTGATCTGCCGTGCAGCGATATTGGCTGCTAGCTAGTTTGAGGATGAACATGTTGAAGGAAAAAAGCAAAAACAATCACAAGCAGAGAAGGACTAGTCCTAAACACGGAGTCCATATCAAAAGATTTATTCTCATTATTTATTCATGCACCAATTAAAGGTTAAACATGTGCCAAAGCCTGTGTGTCAGAGAGCAGCTGTAGCGAGCAAGAGGGAGAGAGAGAAGGCCACAACAAGAAGGTTAAGGAAAAAGCAAACTAACTTTGTCTTGAAATGGTTTTGGCCTGGAGACAAGCTCTCCGCAAAAGAGCAAGGACTGGCATAAACATTTGTACAAAATTATAAGTGCATTTGGAGACGCATGCAGGAGTCAACCGCCTGCACACGGTTCCCCGCGCTCGCTCTCTTCCAGCAAACCCTCCACCCCAGAGCGTGTGTGGGTATACGGGCTCCAAACCACTGCATTTTAATTACTGCCAGCAAGCACAGCAAACCCCTTTGAAATGTAAATGGCCCCAGAATCGTCTTCTGCACCGCAGAAATCTTCTGATTTGAAAAAAAAAAAAAAAAAACTATATGCTACACCACAGCCTAAACCTGATAATGCTGATTATAACCACCAATAAAGCCAGTGTGAACAACCTCACGCTCCCAGAGATCCCTAGCATTAAATCTACATATTCATTCGTGCTTAAAAAACAGCTATAGAAAGAAAAGTGGAAACTCAACGTCGAAGGTATATTTGTAATGCACCTAATTTCAAATAAAGTGTCACGCAACATCAAGTTCAAGACATTTTGATTCGTGCAATAATGGCGTACATTCAAAGAGCAGCTCTTTATCGTGCTAGCACATCCTGTTATCAAGTAAATGCTGTGAGAAGATGAGGAAAAGAAAGCGTTTAGTAATATTTCGGCGTGAAAAGCTTCTGTGTATCCGCTTTTTTGTGCAGAGTCAGGCCGTAGGTGAAAATGTGTTTTCAGAAGAGGCCAAAAAGCATGCCCTTCGTTTTCAAAGAGTGTCCAAGACATCAAAGACATCTTCAATTTTTTTATTCTTGCGCAATTGTAATGTCTAGACCGGAGTTTGCAAAAGGACAAAAAGCAATAAAATGCTGTAAGAGAAAAAGGTCTTTTCTGCATGGACTGTCGCTGAAAGACAACCATCTGTAAAGGCATTTCACAAAGGCCTCCTGAGCTATAGCTTCACTATCTTTTTTTTTTTTTTTTCAGATGCAAGACTGCAATTTGGGCGTGTTGTTAAGCCACATATAAGTATAGGTTGGATAATTTGTACTTGCGCTGGAGGAAAGAAATACTTAAGTCCTAATGTTAAAGGTCTTCGCAAGACTACAAATCTATTTATTTACTATCTGTCATTTGGTTGTTACAGCTTTGATTTGATTTCGTTGTGTCCAGGGTCAGCATTCCTGCCTATGTAAATCATTAAATCATAGAAGATACTGCCCTGGGGATCTGAAGCAGCTGTCAGCGTGCCATCTTCATTGATGACAATGGATCTGTCATTCTGTAGGCATGCAGCGGCCGGCTGTGGAATAAAAGCTGTATGTACTGCATGCTTTCAAACCTCAGCATGTGTATAAACACAACCAGTTATGAAAGTGATGCTTGCAAAAACTTTTAATAAACATAATGGCATAGAAACGGCCTGAAAATCACCTGCTAGAAAATGCCACCTTTCTTCTGTCTTCTTTAGTTTGCTAATTAGTAGCCTAAACTTACTATAATTAAAAGTGCAGAAAAGCTTCAATAACACGTTCCAGAAACTTGAGAGATTCTGCCACAAAAGGGAAAAAAAAGCCTTCTAATAAACATGTTGCCATCGGTTTTGATCATTGTTGAAATATTCCACAGCAAATTAGCTAACACTTATAAAGACAGATGTCACAACATGTGCTGCCACATTTCCTCCTCATGCATTCCTCCCCTACGGCTGGCGTGCTGCTTACCTTTACCAGGCCTGCTGTTGTTTACCTCCAGTGTTGTTTATCATTAGGATTCTGCTGGCACTGTTCTAACCCCTCCAATACAAGACACAGCCAGACGAAATTTACACCTGAGCATCTTTCACTACCCACAACACGCTCTTTTCCATTAGATACTAAATATAATACTGGCTTACACGTACTACGA
Source organism: Enteromius viviparus (assembly GCA_032353835.1). Lineage (NCBI taxonomy): Eukaryota > Metazoa > Chordata > Actinopteri > Cypriniformes > Cyprinidae > Enteromius > Enteromius viviparus. Next base: position 5,850,228 of record JAUCNO010001819.1, read on the forward strand.
CATCAAAACCATTATTAATGAATAAGATAAAACATTACTTTGAAATTGAAAATTGTGTCTGATAAGAACATGATTCCTCGTGAATAAACCAAAAAAAAAAAAAAACGCTACACTTACTTCTCTCACTGTATTTTCATGATATTAATCTACTTAAGATGTATAAACATCATTTACACATTAAAGATGCATTGCTGAACCTAAGTACGAATTGATAAGTCAAATTAGGCAATCTAAACTGTACATAATAAACCTTTGCGATATAAAATAATTAACCACTGAAAACAGATAAAAACCCTGAATTGCTGGTAAAGAAATCTGAGACAATATTGCACAAGTGCTAAAACATATGGCAGACCACCTCTGGAAACAACAGACTGTGGCACATGAAAGAGAATTATTCAAAGTTCATTTACTGTCCAGATTTTAGGACTGATAATGCATTCGACTGATGCCAGTTTGCAATTAATGTCTCCGAAGAAGCAAAGTCCCTTCATAACAGAGCTAAACATATGCAGCTGAACTGCAGAATGCACTGCATGCAGAGAAAAGCTATTCTCTTATTCCAAAAATACATTAATTAATACAAATGATTAGTAATAATAGTAAGAAGAATACCAAACAAAAAGGCGTGACTTGTATTATTTATACTTACAAAATTAGAACAACCCACAAAACACAATGTTTAAGCATAATAATAATAATAGTAATAAAGGAATAATGTTTTGGCAATAACACTTTCAATACAATCACTCAGGCACTGTTTAAAGTCTCATGCTGACTCCCTGCGATAGTCTTTTAATAATTCAGATTTAAAGATAAATAGATTCAATGCTTTAATTAAAAAAGGAGAACTATCAATACTGTAGAAAATCTAGAACTCAAATTAACCTGTATGAGCTATAAGAATGATTTAAAAAAAAAAAACACACACACACACAAGCCAACTTCACACAGTTCGTGTATTAAAATACATATTCCAGCTGTCAATATCTAGGCTATTCAAATTCAAGCGAGGCAGCGCAGAACAGAACACGGTCCAAATCTCTGAACTTACTGGCACCATAAGCGTTCGTCTGCGATCTGTCGGTATCTGCTCGCCGAATCCAGTTAGGAAATGCTCTTTGCTTGCACAAAACCACAAGTTCCTCCCCAAATCCACGGGCAGAAAGTCCTGAAAAAAAACAACAGAGATCGTCATTATCTGACACGCTTTTATACCAGGGAAAATGAAACTGCGTGTGTCTGTGATATCGTTATGAAACTGCACATAAACCTTCATTCATAGTTAATTTCTAGCCACACAGAGAAAAAAAGCATGCGGGAAAATCCAGCATGTGCATGGGAAATAGGGTTGAATGATAACGGCGTTTAAACTTTAAACAGCGAGCCGTGAAGTTTGAACAAAAAATAAAATAGTTTACACCGATGCGCACATTGGTGAAGTGTAAATAATAAAAGGGATTTTGATACGTGCATGAATTTAATATTGTATTTGCAAATAACACGTTTAATTGATTTTTACATTTTGATGAATTAACGGTCTGTCTTTTCAATGCATGACTTTAGAGTAAATAAACATAAGGGATAGGCAACAGACACCCTTTCTCAAAGGCAGTAAATAAGTCTATCTCTATTGAGTGCAGCATATCCCTGTATAGCAATCAGGACAATGTGCTGAACTGGCAGTCTAATTATAAATGTTCCATTGGACTCCAGTGCCATCTTACCTTATGAGGGAACAGCTAACAGCAACTGCTCAAAACAAAATGCCATTACGGGCTCAACTTCACCCCAACAGAGGGACAAGCCAAGGGGATTGTTTTTCAAACAGCCCCCTCTCACTTAAGACAAGAATGTATTATTAGACAACCCGGTTATTCTTACAGACTGGACACAATTTCAGGAGAGAAATCCTAGCAAAGTTAAGCTGTGTTTAATTAAGGTGTCAGATTGCGTCCCTGCGCGAGAACAACAAAGCTTTTGTGTTTCTGCTCTGACGTTTAAAAAGCAAAAACGCAGGAGAGTGGTTGGTTTTCTAGCGCCGGAAAAGTGTTTAACAATGAGTAATGTGTGTGCTTTAATTTTTGTAATATTATAAATGTCCCGGTTGACGTGTCTGAGGTGTTTCAAGAGAACCTTTCAGTTCCGTCATACGCCGGCGTGCTGTGTTATGTTCCGTGTTCAAATATTATCGCATCTCGTGCAGCAGTCGAAAAGAGCTTATCTGTGTCTATGAGGGTCTACTTTTGGGAAACACCCATGAGATGATGGGCTATCTGTGTCCCACAGACTGAGTTCACACACATTGCGCTCCATTTGTCCTCTCAATACCTCATCGCACTGTTTCTGGAAATCTCAAAAGCATCATGCAGCACAAAAACCAAATACAATGGCAGAATAAGGATAAACACTAATGCAAAGTATAAATTGCATAGAATGGAAAATAAACGTTACATTATTTTATTGAAATTATTTTGAAGAAAAATTAAGTGTGGATGTCATTTTAGACAACTCTCTAATTTAGCCTTTTAAAGTTTATTTTCGTCTATCCTATTGGGTTTGAAATAAAAACGATAAATAAGTAAGCACACGTTATATTTTTTTCTTCAGTGCCTAAATCGCTCAAAAAATAAAATGTTACACATTCTGATAAAAGAAATAATCACGGAACAATTTCCGGAGTTCACTTACTTGCAGTCTGAATGCAGTGTGTTTCAAAGCACCGTTTTTTTTCAAGCTGGGAGACTAAAAGAAGTCTGCTTTTCCAAGTTGCTTATTGTCTCTAAATGGATCAGCTTTGGATGAGTACTTCATTTTAATTTATGGCTTAAGCATTCTTCAAAGGTCAATATGCCTGACCTCGAGCGAAAGTTGAGAAACAATTCCCATGCTTGCGTAAGAACAATTTTGCCTTCAAACAATTTATCTTTAAATGATCTCTCTCACGGACAGCAGATGAATCCGATCTTAAATTCACAAAGCATGTCCATTTTTATAAAAGACTAACTTAAAATGACGTCGAATAGGATTTTTGCCAGTACTGTACCTATAGCGGCGCTTCTCCTGTTATTGTCAATGAATAGTACCGCTCTGTGGACAAAAATGAAATTACCTCCTGTGCAGAGAACTTCGCCGTCCGGATGACAACTACGGGATATCTATTATTCAGAAATAAAACTAATTAAATAGTACCGCGTCCGGAGTAATAATCATGCAGACACTGTTAGTAATCAGACCTGCGTCCATAGCTAATTATTGTTTCACTTCGCGCGTGCGCTTGTGCGCAGGCTACACTACAATAGTTCAACAGCGGACAATGAAGTACGGACAAAACATTATAACGACTAGGATAACATACAAGAACCACTTAGTTCATGTCTGTTTAACTTTTTTCTTTTAGTCGTCGAGATTTTAGGAGATTTGTAGGTAGAAAAGAGCTCCTAATCTTTTCTCGTCACATCGGCGTACTGAGTATCACGCGTCACTCTTCGCTGAAAATTACCGTCAAGACAAATATCAATCCTGGACAAGTCGAGCGTTTTAAATAGTTTGGACATCTCCTGTAAAGCCTCTGTAATTACAACCTGAATGTACAGATACAGCAGCTGCAGTGTTACGACGCGAAAAGACGATAAACGTAACATGACGACACATGAAATCACAGACGACAGGTTACCAACGATAAAAGTTTACCTTGATGTGAGCAGGGTACCAGAACAAGCGCTTGCCTTCGCCGTATCCCGTTATTGGTATTGAAACAGGTTAAAATAATGTACACTGATGTGTAGTAGCAGGGAAAGAAAAAAAACTGAAGTGTATCGCTTCCACTGACCGTAGAGGGAATCCCGCTTTGGCTGTATGAAGTTGAACTGTCAAAACTGCTCAGAGCAGTTCTAAGTATATTTATCGCGTTTTTTCCTCTCTACTCTAAAACAGAAGCGACAGAAGACGATGGTTACTGCTGTCAATCTTGGCAATCAATGCAAGCGGCCATGTCGCAAGTATTCAAAGCATTTCCCGTCGTGCAACATCAGAAAGTGAGTGGCCAGGGCATTGATCTGAGGAAAGAGGCAGGGCTCCCCCTCCCAGACAACACATGAGAGAGAGAGAGAGAGAGAGAGAGAGAGAGAGAGAGAGAGAGAGAGAGAGAGAGAGAGAATGAGTCTTCAACGGGGTGGAGTAGAATAGTGGAGATTGTGAGAAGGAAAAAAAAAAGTCAGAGCTCAGGTGCTACATTTTCAAACACCAGGAGCAACATTTGAGTTATATATAGTGGGCTATTTAGGATGTGAATATATAAGACCTCTATAAGTTTTTTTTAAATAAATAAATAGTATGTAAAATTCCACATAAAAGCAACACTAAGGATACTTGCAAACATTCACGCGTAATTTTAAATTTTTTTTTAAATTACGTTTTTTTGCGATACTTGGTTATGAACAAAAATCATTTAAAAGTCCGCTATTATTTGCGTTTTAAACACTACTTCGTGCTGATGTGGTAAAGGGCTTTTTTTTTAAACGGAACACTGTTAATTTTGTCATACTGAACTAAGCTTAAGCTGCTCAGGAAGCCCATCAATAACTTTGGTATATAAACATGGACATATGAAGGTGAAAATGTATAGCTGGGTCTTTTCCTTTATTGAGTTACTCTGCTTTTGTGGATAAACACGTCGAACAAAGTTTAAGCGACGGCAAATCTTTTTCTTTTTATTATTAAGAGTAGGGGATAAGAAATCAGTCAGCAAAAAAAAAGTAAGGAAAAAAAGATGTAGCCTATAGACAAACTTTACCTAGTCTGCTCAAGATAAAGTCCCTCTTTGATAGAATTTAGAGTTTCTTAAGCTAAAGCAATCCTCGCTGCAGATGGAAAATCGTAATTTGTCCTTCACACAGACGTTTATATTGTTATTAAATTGAAAAATTGTTAATGCAGTTTCATTAAAAAATGATTGTTGCGTCTATTTATCCTGCGCGCATTCGTCTTAAAAATTGTTTTACACCTGGGACGATTATTAAAGTTAGTCTTGTGCCAACAGCCAAAGGCCATCTCAGGTCATTCTACAAACCCGAATGTAGAAGATTACTGTCTATTGAAACAGCACCATGTTTGGTAAAATGTTTCTGTTATAACAGCAAATTATTTGATCGATATATTGATGAATTGCAGAGACTGGGCATCCCAACTCTTCACTTCTTGTGACTCCTGGGAGCTAGGCTACTGGCAAATAATTGCATTGTCTTATAAATGCAAAAAAAAAAAACTTTTTTTGTCACACTATTTAATATTGTATTACAAATTAATTTCACGGAGACAAGCATGGGTTTAATCATAGCTTTCGAATTTAGTTAAACGATTCTAAAATGTTCACAGATGTTTCACAGTAGCTTAACTTGATTTACTCCTGTAATATATTATTTAAAAAAACCTATTTAACATAACTGAGTTTGATCTGTTTTAATCTTCCTATCCTTAACACTGGTATATAAATATCTTAGAAGTTACCAATGAAGTGCATGAACAAAATCCTTTCAGTACGGAGACATTCATCTCCAAACAACTTTTTTTAGACGATTCACTGTATCATATTTTATTAAGTTGTGAAGAAACTGTTCGCTCTTAAAACGGTCACAATTCAGGTCAGATGAGTTTGGGCATTGACATGTACAGCGCACTTTAGGAATGCAGGTAGCACAGACTATGAATTAAAAAAATAATCTACAACACTGACAGACATATGCAGAGATAGTACACTATAAATACAGTCCGGTTCGATAGCCTATACAATGATAGGTAGCAAAAAGCCAGTAGTTAAAAATAAAAGTAAATAATCGCATCTATAATGAGTGTGAACTGTCGCGTTTTTAAAACATAATTGCGTGCATCCTGTTTTAAATGCATGTTTAATTTCTGCTTAAAATATCAATACGAAATAAAACAATAGATACACAATACGATGTTGTACTTACAATGATAAGGGCAGATGCAGAAGAAAATGCTGTTTGTTAACTGAAGAGTCACACAGGGCTAAAGAGAGGGGGAGAGAGGGAGGGAGGAAGAGTGTGTAAGAGAGTGAGAGAGAGAGAGAGAGAGAGAGAGAGAGGGAGAGGATTAAGGATGTAGAGGGCATGCCAGAATAGATATCCTTTCACAACATCTCATCACATCTGTTCTGGCTCTTGTCTGTCTTTCATTTTCACATTCCCTTTTTTCCTGAGAAAAATCCTATCCACGCGTCACATCTTCATCCCCAGATACACCAAAGAGAAGATTAATTATTCAAACAAAGCATTGCCTTCAAGGCAATAACGCCAATGCACTGAAACTTTTCTCTTCTAGAGCCTGTTCCAGCTGACACGGAAAGCATCTCCCAAATACCTTAAAACAATGTCATAAGTTTTCCATTTTCAAACAGCGATGTTTATTAGCCCAATTTTAAATATGAAACTCGTTTGGCTGTACGAAATGTCAGATTAATATATAATGGTGCAGATATATTTGCTAAAATATCGATGTTCTCACACAAGCTGAGAAACGTAAACAGGCAAACTCAAACTGCCACCGCGCAAAATAAAAAACAGCCAACAGTCTAAGACAAGTGATTTCCTGAAGTTAAACACATTCGTGTCTTAAGGTTGTGTCTCAGAACCTAGTGAACTGCCTCACCAGACAGAATTTTTAAGTGACACAGTATTCAACGAAGTAGGTGGTTCAAATTTTTGAGAGACCCTCAAAGACATTTTAGAAAATATCAGCTAGCGATTATTTCATCATTTGATTTTAAAATACATTTTGGTGTATTTTATTTAGCTAATATTGTGTATTGAGAGGAACGCACAGCGCTGCGCTAAAGGCAGGTACAGTGTCAGGTACGCCGCTCACCGATGCGCAGGACTAATGCGCCACCCTTCGGTTACTCGAGGAATTGCACTTCAAGATTAAGTCATTTTGTCTAGCAGAATGTGTTCTTAAATCAACCCTTTTATTTTTTAATTTTATTATAAGTTAAGCGCTTCAGCAAGACTCTAAAACATATACATTTTATGCATTCTTCTGCGCGTTTATTTTTTAACGTGTTATGGAAATGCAAATGAAAAACGCAAGTGGCTGCTAGTCAGTTTATTCAGCAGAGGACCTACTGCACCAGTTAGTCTTAATTAAAAGAGAAATTCTGACTAATGAGTTTCTGCAAATTGCAAATCTGATAAAGTCAATGTGTAAAAGACCACCAAACATATTAGAGAGCTGTAATAAAACTTCTTTTAAAAACAAATTCTATTCATGAATAAATGGTAAGTTTGTTTTATTTAATCCTTGGTGATTGCTTCTGATGCAGTTTGGCCTTGACTGCGCAAAACAGTCACTCATAGGTTTTAACAAGGACATGATTCATTTTCATCTTTTAAATAGTGTTTAGGTCTTAAATAATTAGCTCCAAACAAATGTACAGGTCCTTTTCCGCGGTCCCTTTGACAAAATCTAAAAATCACAAGGTCTTTTTCTGAACTATGAGCGTGTAATTAAGCAGTTCGCATGTGCGAGAGAGCGGGTTCAAGCCTGTAGGTCTGGTCTGGACCAATGTTCTGTCCAGCTCGTTAGAGAAAGAGGCAGCATTCATCACATTAGCATATCATGAAATGCTTTGATGCATGGTGAAATTCAAGCCTAGCCTATTAATATTTTAAAAAGGCCTGCATAAAAATCAACATTTTTGTTACGTTAAATTAACATGTGTTCTTCTCCAGTTCTGCATGTTTAATTAGGCCGCACTCTTCTGTCAAAGGAAATATGGAGGCTGCCATATGATTTGCTGTGATTACTTGAGAACTAGCAAACAACACTTCACAAATATATTTGTCTGGTAGATTCAAATGCCTCACAGAGGATGCGCGTATACGAGAGGCCTCTATTAAAATCTCATTTCAGACATTTCCATATCTGCAGGAGCCATGGAAATACGTCTGATGTGTTTAATTAATGAGAGATGCATTTTTAGCCGAAATCTACAGAAGCGTGTCTGTGTTGCTCCATGAGATTTAACACCGAATGAAAATTCTCAAAAACATCGTCTATTTAAACCATGCATGAAACAGCTCTGTTGTATAGTCCAGAGGGTTTTAGCTTCACTCGGGGTCTGTGCAAAAAAAAAAAAAAGAGAGAGAAAATGACAAACTGCAAACCATTATGTGGCAGGAAACACAGGATGAGGTACTTTAAATGTCAGCGGTTGGAAACACCAATCATTATTACCTTTTGTAGAGTTTATAAGCATTTTAATTAAATATATAACTATTGTAGACCGGACATGTGCATGGAATTTATTTCCAAATAACCTAATAATGATTTTCAATACTGAGTCATTATCTTGCATCTCCAAAAGCTTAAGCTCAGTACATTTACACATTTAAATAGTTAGTTAACACCAAATTCTGAAATCAATACTTACTCTTAAGTCGTTCTAAACCTATATGACTCTCTTCTGTGGAACACAATAGAAGATATTCTGTACCGATGCGCTGTAAGAAATACATCTGTAAAATAACTGTAAAGGCAGCTTATTCACTGAATATCATCCATTGATTTAAATTCAATGGTATAACATCACTGCTCTATATATATATATATATATATATAAAAACACACACACACTTGTCTTGTATAATTGTTCATCGTGGCTATTGTTTTTATTTTTATTACGACAGAAAAACAGCTTTATCTGATCATTCTTGCGGTTTGGATAATGCATGAGCTATAAAACTTACATTCACAAGATTTTTCTAACATTTAATTGCCCTTAAAAAGATCTGTTTTGTTCTGCAAGCACAATCTTTCTTTAAGGTTAAAAAGCGAGAGGATAATGGCTGGAGAGTGTTGTGAAAGCGGTCATTATAAATCAAGCATGTTCCTCAAGGTCAAGCATGACTTTGAGTCAGAGGACAAAGCGCTCCATCTTCCACATACTCCAAGATACAGTTAGCACAATGATCTCCTTATAGGAAGCAGGAACCGTCAAGAAAGCATTGCACTTTTACAGTCAAGTTATGTAATTAACACATGCCTCGTTTGCATACATGCAAATCAGCCCGGCCCCGTTTGGAACCCGCAAAGTGGGACGCTCTGTTCTCAGTCGCTGACCTAAATATCACTATCGATGTCACTCTACATTTCATCCGTTTTTATTAGTATTATCATTTATATTTCCTTTGAAGTTAACCACGAACAGATTCAATGTTTAAACGAAAGAAAGCTACATGCTCTTAATTACGTCAAGACTGAGGGCCCCGGCTTCTATACTCTAGGATGATTTGTGAATATGTTCTGTCCAATTACTACATAAATGCAAATCTAAATGACGGAGTCCCAGATCCCCTGTCGAGACTTTGGAATTTGATCTGACTTTGATCAAACACCAATGGTGCAAGACTTCGTCCAAGTTTTACATTGGGACAAATCAACTCGCTTGTGTTTCTGATCTGACAAATGCAGGTTCAAGGTTCAAACACAGCGATAACAAAACATTTCTGCTCAAATTAGAGCTGCGCTTTTTCAAGCTGAAGCTAACTTTAAAGCGAGGCTATTAATATTGCCCCTGGAAGACAGTTTTCAATCTAGCAACCCGGAGTCTTTGTTAATGGAGGGTATATATGCACATGATCTTCCCATCCCTTCTGAAAAGCCCCTGAGGAGACGCGTAGCGCAGAGCTGGTGCAGAACACTAGCAGCTTTAGGTGAGCCTCATTAAATAGTTTCATCAATGATTAATTGGCAGGTTTCGCAAACACAGCAAGAAAACGAAGCCAAAGTGTTGTGTTTTTCTGCCTTGAGACAGTGCTTTGCTTTAATTTGATGTGAGAGGTACAGCAAAAAGGCTTCCTGAAGTTAAAAGAACTGTTGGATCAACTGAAAAGCCCAAGGACATATACCTCATTTATGTTTACAAAAAGCCCAATTCACTGTAGGTATTGTAAATGCCGGGCATTTAGGGAAAATGGCTCATTGCTTTGTTGCGCACAGCACTTTTTACACACGCAGTAGTAAACGATTGCATTATTCGCTCTCATCTTGTTCTCTTGTTTGAATCAGAATGCCAAGACGTTAGTCTGGGTGAATATTAACATCTTTATTGTTGTCTAGAACAAACAAAGACGGCTTGACATTTTAGATCGCGGGTAAATCTTTGCTCTGTTTTACTACTGAAGCTGTGGAGGGACTCGGAGGTATTATCCGCCTACATTCTGTTCTAGTTTTATCTATTCTTCTGTTAGATATGCAGGAACGTGTATAAAAGAACACTGAATGATGTTGAGCCGACCTTCTCAATTATTCAGCGTCTCTCTCCGAAAATATAGATAGTAAATCAATGGTGATAAAAGAGCATAAGATACCATTTTGGATTCAAAGTACCTTTTGTATTAGAATCTCAGCCTCCCTTAGGTGAATGCGTAAGTCAGACGCAGGCGTTATGAGAATCCCTGCAGTGTTGGGAACGCCATGTCGAAACAACACGAAGTCTTAAAACACAGTAATTGTGTGTCTTTGAATTATTAGCGAACGAAGAGACGTGGTTGGATCTAGAGAGGAGTGAATTTGGGATTTCGTAGCTGGTTTGTTGGGTGCACACAATGGATATCGCACTTACGTCTGAGAGTAAGGGAAAGAAAGTGATTGAGAGAAGAACAGGTGCATGGAAATCATTAACGGCATATGCTGCTCGCCTGATGTCTAATGTGAAGGCTTGTCCATCTCTATATGGTTTCACTACAGTGTGACCTGTTCCACAATCTGGAAGAGCTTCAGGGACCGGAGAGAAACTGAAACTAGTTCAGAGACACCAGAAAGGGATTCCTCATCATCAAGGAAGTTATAAATACTTTATAAGTACTGTATCAGTTACTTGTGTGCAAGATACCGATTGAACAATGAATGACTGAACAATGATTGCAACAATGATTCTAATTATGTCCTTATTTTGAATTATGAGTTGACATGCCACTCACCAAGTCTGATATTTACTCAATACATTATATATTATGATACCATTTCAAAAAAGTAAGGTCAGTAAGGCTTTTATTTATTTATTAAGAAAACTTTATTTAGTAAGTGCAGTGTTTTTTTTTGTCAAGTGTGACAGTAAGCACTTTTATATTGTTAAAAAAATAATTTTAAAACATTAAAGATGTTTTCAACTGATAAGAAAGGTCACCCGAACCTGTGACACCGGAGAGTAGAGCATTGCCACTACAGGAACTGATTACATTTAAATGACTGTTTTCTATTTTCTAAATTGTAATAAATGTAGTCTTGGTGAGTATAACAGACTTATTTTAAAACATCTTACTTTTCAGTGGTAGCATACAGTATATGTAAGTACTGCTTTATGAATGTATTGTTAATTGTATATATTTTACTAGTAAATCAATAAACTACGCCTAAATCTATGTAACTGATTTATAGGCTGTTAAAATATACATATATTTAAAAAAAAAAAAAAAAAATGTTTTCATTTACAAAATATCTAGGCTTCCAGTATTTTTTATGGCTTCTCCTGATTAAAAAAAAGACTCTTGAATTGCATATTGCATTTTATCATAATTAGCCAAATTTTGTCATGCTGCCAGAAGGCAGCATTGGAGAACTGCAAAGCCAGGCCTAATTTGATGCAAACTTTACGGCATGGTTGCATCCAGACATTAGGTTCATGGATTGTATTGTGCCTTTGACCTTACAGGGGCCATCTGTGGTGTTTCACTACTACGTGCTCTTTGGCTTTCTTCAGTGTTTCTGCAGTTTTCTCTCTGTGACTGTAGCTTTGTCAGGCTCGATTCAAGAAAGCAAAGAACAGAGCTTATTGTCAAGCTGTCAAACTCCAGGGTCAACATAGCTTTCATAAAGTTTCATTCAAAGTGGGAATAGCTCAAAAATGGCACCGGCCGTTCAGATTTCACTTTGAAACAGGTGGCCATTTACAGAATGGAATCATTTGAGCCACTCCAAAACACATCATGTTTTGACAAATTTATGGAGACTCGTGGAGAAATCCTGCACACAGTTTTACGCTAATTAATTCAGTCACTTCTAGACATTTAGTAAACAGTCGCCTCCAATTCACCAGAGAGCATTTGGAGTAGTCCTGTGGAGAGAACACCACCCAGATTCATGTCAATATTGACAAATAGTCTATACTCAACTGCATATTTGTAAATGATTCTTGGCATAGACTACAGCTCTTGCCATGGACATTATTGCTGAAAATCCCCACAATCCTCCTGAGAGTTATCATATTTAGTTGGGCGGTGAATAAAGAGCAGTATTTTTTCCCCCTCCAATCTCTTCAATCCATCACTCATTCATTAATTTAAATGAAGGACATTTATAGTATTCAGTTTTAAATACAGCATTCCTTCTGCATTTCCACGGAACTTCTATTCTATGCTAAACAACACGTATTCATCCAAGAATTGAATTACATTTCTGACACAATAGGACCTGTGACGCGCCACAACTTCGATATGGAATAACGCAGAAGATACTCAAATGAATGGGATTGAACAAAGGTTAAATGTTTTTCAAACACTGAATGTCGCAGAAGCCTTGGACGACAAAGCGTCTAAATACAGTTGTAGGCGTACATACATTTGTGTCTTTAAACTTCTTTGAACGAGGGTGAAATATTTTGTGCCGCATTAGTGCCTGAGACATTCAGTGCATTTAACAGAACAGGACAGAATTTGCATGATGGGTTTTTTCTTATTCTCTTTGAAATCCAGAGTGCGGAATAACAAATGTATATGAAATAGCAGCCAAACATCAATAAATGGAAATGCCACAATTCTCTGTGGATGGTCTTGGGTGGATTTCTGCTGGAGGAGGAAAAACAGCCCGCTTATTGCAAAATAAGCAGAAAAGCGGATGTGATCAAACTCATGCCCACCAGGCTCGCTAATGCACACACACACACACACACACACACACACAGTATAGCCCACCTCTCACTTCTTCTAATCAGATGCAGTGAGATGTGGCAGCTCCTGCTGGGGAGCTATGGGAGGAGCAGCATGTCTCACAGGTGCTTTCAAAGAACAAGATACAGCAGTGGAGAGACTGTAATTACTCTCCAATTACAGATAAAGATCTCACTTGAGGGCTGCAACACAAAGTATCCTAACAGCCGTGCAGACCCACTCACACTATGACTTAAAAAAAAGTCCAATCAAGAGCGTCTTAGGAAATGTCCTTTACAGGTACAATGACAATCACCAGCATGTAAAGGATGCTTTTTAATTGCTGTGGTTTTCGTACTGACTCACTAAAAGACAAATAAAAGTGCCATTGAATCAGTCAGCAAAATATAGAGTTTTGGGGAGGGAAAAAAAATTCTTATTTTTATATATATATATATATATATATATATATATATATGCACATACAGTACACACTCACATTTGTATATGTAAGTGCGAATACAATATTAACATTTAAATACATAATCTATTAAATGTTGAATATATTAAATAAATTATATAATTTATTTTTATTCTGTTAAATATATTCACATAGAAAGATGTATACAGGTATGTGTATTTATGTTTGCAATGTGTGTGTGCAAATAAAAACTGTAAAAAGCTGTGTGAAATTAAAATCCTTTGTGTTTATAACGTCTTACAACATAATGAGCTCAAAACACTTAATGCACATTTTAAAGGAAATCCTTGAGGCAATGAGCACATTTCACATTTCTGGGTAAAAACCTTTGTTCTATATAAAAAATAAGAGGTTGTTACAGAACGTACGTGGAAATGGAATTTCCAAATGAGGTTCTCTCTTCACGTTGTTATATTTTTTTCTTTTATTCTTATTCTTTGAATCAAATATATATGGAAGGAATAAAACACAAGGTGAGATCAGAAAATATTCACATTTCCAAGTACTTTGAGAGACTGAAGTTGACGATTGCTTAGCGCGATGCAAATGTAATAACTCCAAATCATTTCATCAATTCCTTATTTGACATCATTTTTCTTTCGAAGCTGAAAAACTGAAATTCTTTTCTCTCTTTCCATCATTTTTTTGAGAACACAAACAGAATAAAAAGACAAAAAGCTTGTTAATATCTTTAATATTTACAGTTTCTTTAAAAAAAGCAAGTGGCACTTCCCTCCCCAACCCCTTCCCCACAAATCCTGTCTGAAAATATTATTTAATGTTACTTTTTTCCTTACCTTTATCAACAAAAATAAAATGCATTTGGCAAGCTAACTGGAAACTGGCAGTGCTGGATACATAAAAATAATATTTCAAGTGATTTGGTGTAAGAATATCATCTGAATTGACAAAATACAATTGACATGACATTTCTGTACCCTTCGTTCATAATGCGTTACACATGTATAATACTTTTTTGTTTTTTCTGCCATTACGTTATCATTGTTTTCAAACTGAACTCCATCCAAACATCTGTCTTGCCATGAGAAGTAAAACATGAGCTTTGAATGTTCTATACAATATGGTGCATATTAAAAGTGCAGTAATGTACAGTATATAAAATGGCTCTCTATATCTGGGTTATCATGGTTAGATTTTGTACAGCATATGCACAGCAGGTTCCACAGCGAAACGTCCATATCAAATAATAGCTCTACAAAAATGCATTTCAGAAGTGAGTTCCCATGTGAGTCCAAAAGTGCGCTAACGTCATCTCTAAATGTGAGCGATGAGATTCGATAAGCTGAGCCTAAGTTTGTCCACCACTAGTGAGGTTTTCAGAAAGTGACAGCACCTTAATATCCAGACACAGCTTTGGCTGGAAAAGAGATAAAGAGCGAGAGATGAGAAATGTGAAGGAAATAAAGGAAAACAATAGAATACCCACACATAAGTGCTAAAGTAATACATTCTTCATTGTTCAAACAGATGCAAGTATGCACTATTTTAAATACAATATCTCGTTTAGTTTAACTCACTTAGTTTAACTGCTTTGTAATTATTTGTGACATTTGCAAGCAATCTGCTAGCAAAATTGTTTTGACGGCACATTTTTCCCCCAGTGCAGACTCTGTAAAATGTTTGTTTTATGACCCAAGCATTACCTTACTAAATAGTAGACAGGTAAACACTCTGCACCCTCCTCTCTGTGCAGCATGTTACATAGAGAAAATGCTGAGTTAAACACAATTAAACACACGCATGTGCATGACACACGCAGCATGCAGCTCACTTGCATACAAATGCTGCTGAAACAGCAGAATAACACGGCCAGGTCAGGCAATCACTGATTGAATGGATTGGCTAATAAACATGTAAAATGTAAAACTACGCACCGACTCCAATATGTCCTATAGCATAATATAATGAAGTCACTGTCCAAACAGTACAGTACAAAACATTGGCAGATAGTGCCATAAAGTTTTTTTTTTTTTTTTTTTACATATTTACGAATATCGTTAAAATATCGTTGTTAATGCTGTTTTTTTATTATACAGTTAAAGTTTTTGTGATATTTGGAGACACCCCCTCTCTGCAGACTGTAGCGCGGTGACGTTAGGTACATACCTGACGTATGTGTATGGGTATGTGTTTACCGCGCATGCGCAAAGTGACGTATGGTATGTCTATAACAAGATTCATCCTACCTTATCAGATTTTGCTACCTCCTAGGGCTGGGCGATATATATCGTACAATATATTATGCGCATCTCATCAGTAAAGACGGTTCTTTGATTAGCGCTAA
>JAUCNO010001819.1:5866057-5885484 GCA_032353835.1 Enteromius viviparus
TATATATATATTAACATTTGAAAATAAACCAAATACAGATATTTGTACAGTTATTAAACTAAAATAATACTTATTAAAATGAAATATATACTTAACTATTTGCCAAGGCAACATTTCTCATTTTAATTTTGTTTAACTTGATGCATTAAAATGACTAAAATCAATTTAAACTAGTTAAAAAGACTATAAAAAATCAGAAAATTAAAACTGATTCAAAATATTAATATTATAATACTGTAATGATACTATATTTAGATGATTAGCTGAAATATTGAGCTAGCTAACAAAATAAATGTTTGGGCATGATGAATGTCATTTGCCACTGTTCGTTCCAAATTTATGTTATTGGTTGAGCCAATGTTGCTATGATGCACTGGTCTGTGTGCTGAAATTAACAAAGCTATTGTAATATCTTATCATTGTTTACACATTTGAAGAAGAAATCACCCTACAAATGGCTTATAGTCTCTGCTGTTGGAATGAGATAGAAAAGGGAAAGTCTTTTAACACCAACAAAATGCTCTTCAGCTTTAAGGTTAGTGATGGTGATGAGTTAAAATAAATGAGAGACTCTTGATCTGAGAAGGTTAAAGAAACAACACCTTAAGTTAAGTGTCAGCAGTATGGATGCTATGCAGATAATAATTCTGAGTTATGAAACTTATTTTGCATAAAAAATATTATTTTGAGAGAAAGTATTATATTGTGATGAGGTTTATATGTATTATTAGGAATGTTGGATTTTTCATGCACAATTTTAAGCCAGTCTCTTGCTCCCTTATTAGATTTCTGCATGTTTAAGAAACTAAATCAGGGGTGTAAACCATGAAATGCCATGGATAAACACAGACAGACTCTCTTAAAACTTGACTGTAAATAGCATGTCAAAGCCTAAATGTAGCAGTTATAGACTGTGAATCTTAAGTGGCTGTTTCTTAACTAAAACCCAAAGTCCTAAAGGCCCAATCCAAACATTACCATATCAAATACATCACCAGACACTTGTAAACAGCTAAAGACAGTGATTTAGTTTTCATTTTCCCTGACATGGCCCTACAGTCCTTGTGTTTTTACCTCATATATCGATAGCTAATCAAGTGATGAGTTGCTTCAACATCTCCATATCTCATGATTATGAGCTATGCAAATGTTGTGATAAAGGGTGGAAATAAGAAAGAAAGATTAAGGGGACTGTTTTGTTGTGAGCTCGAATGAAAAAACACCTCCAGTCTCCAGCTGCAGCTGTATGGCCTTTTAAACAGTACAACTAATGATAGGGAAATTACTTGTGATAAATCGAGGCTGAATCCCACCGCACTGAGTTTCGCCCCAATGTCAGATTGCCATTACTCTTTCAATTTAGCCGCTGATGCATCTTTCACAGATTTAAGGCCCCATATGGCCGTTTCCGTTCTCTTGAGGGCCTGTGGACGTTTGCCAAATCAGTGGCTCTGACATGCTGCTCTGCACCAATGATGGAGAGTCAGGTGGCAATGACGAGAAATGGTGCCCAGGTGCAGCAATCACACCTTTAGGAAAGAATTCAACTTGACATTAGTTTAACCACATACTATTGAATAATATCTACCCTGATTACAAACAACAGGACATCCAGTTATCATCAGACACGGAAAACGCTTCAAAAATGCATTAAGCATGCTCACCACGAATGCAGAGTTGCTTCAAACTTCAAATAAATCCAATTGTCTGAATTCTCAAAGACTTTGCCTAGTTAGGAGGTTTCTCCAAGGCAGGAACAGGTGAGAGGAGGAAAATTACATTTCCTGATTTGGAGATGTCTTTTTACAAATGGTGTGATAATTTAAAATAATTTAAAATGCCTCATTTAAACACATTCCTACTTCTTTACAACACTGTGTGGGTTTATTTTCATAACACCACCCAAATGTTTACGCAAGAGGGAGCTATTATTCTTGCTGCAGTGTTGTTGCTGGTGCCATGTTCTGGAGATGCTGTGTTTTATTGTGAAAGTGAAACTACTTGGTTTGTGCTTCCAAAAGAGGGCAAGATTAGAAATCAGTGGTTAAGCTGTATTCACAACACTGTTCCCGAACAGCTCAACACAAATATTAAGAGTGTGTTCAGTGCGTTTACAGAGGACAGACTCCTAAAACCTGGAGAGTGACCCATGCTGGCTGTGCACAGAGTGAGGCAAAGTGAGGCAATTCTACCTCTGCCAGGACAGTCTGGCGCTTCTGACTAAAGTAACTCCTGTTGTTTTCATATGAAAAGGATTTGCTGTTGACTAGGTTAAACATTTCCGTTACATGCTAGTGGTTTTTGGCCAGTCACAGCACACTGGATAGCTGGCCAATCAGAGCACACCTCGCTTTTTTAGAACGATGAGCTTTATACAAATTATACAAATTGACTCATTTCAGGAAGGCAGAGAGGATTGATAATAATGTACAGTATGTGGAAAATAATTTTGTTTTTATAACTTAAACCCCATGAAAATTACACAAAATACTGTTCTAACATATGACCTCTTTAAACACAGTTGATTAGCCATTGTTTGAATGTGCTCAAAAGATGTGCGCTGACACAGAAGCACATGGGAGTGTTTGAAAGCAATACTTATCAATGGATTAATGCTTTAACACCACGGCTGTTCAGCTGTGTTTTAAGAATCGCTCAACAGCACTCCAATGTTAGCAGGAAATGCTAACGCTGCAGACTGTAGCGCGGTGATATAAAAGATTTATAATATAATAGGTAGCACAATTTGATATAAGAAAATGCTACCTGTTTTATTAATGTCTACACCTCAAACAAACCTAAACCTACCCTTACTGTTAATGTAAATATAGTAATTATGAATGCAATATTGATGTGCGTGCGCACGCGCGGTAAACACATACGTCAGGTATGTACCTGACTTCACCGCGTTACAGTCTGCAGCGAGGAGTACTTGGATATTTGGGGCATGTCTGAATATGGTTTAAAACACTATTGGTAAAATGTAAAATCTCACTCAGTAGGAGATCTGTAGTTTAGTTTATTTATTTAGTTAATTTTCAGTACATTTAATTTTTCCCCTGGACATCAAACTAATAATATTGTAGTCTAAAACCATAACCAAGGTCAAGATTTCTAGGTAAAATTTACTTTTTGTGCTGGTTTTACTTACATGTTAGATAATGTTTTCTAATATAAAAACCATGACTAAGAGAAAAAAAGTGTGTTTAAGAACGAATGGGATCCAAAATTGTCCAGTATATGAGGCACTGTAGCTTTTATTTAGCATGCATCAAATGAGAAATCATGGCAGTTCACTGATTTGGGGCATGCTGACAAGCAGAACAAACAATGCAGGTGGAGGTCATGCTCTTTCATGAACTGCACTAAAATATCTTTGGAGATAACAAAACCCTGACAGTCACTCTGCTGTTTATTTCAGTGAGTCACAAACATCAAAACACTACCGCTCTTAGTAGATTACAGATGGCAAAGCGAGTGGTGTTTGGCAACACAACAGCATGTGCTGCTTTAGCGATGCCCTGAGTCTTTGTTAATTACAAACAATTCACAAAAGACAGCTATTTAGCCGCACAAAAAGCCAATTTGCACACAATTCGCACACAATTCACACACCTCTCCATCTCCAGATGTGGAGGCAGTTGTTAGAGGGGGGGCAATCTACACTACTCATGAAGTAACTAAATACTACAGCACAAGCCCTGATGAAGCACAATCATGCAGCATGCAGACAGAAAAGGTGCCAAAACACGCAGGGAACAATTAGCAAAAGCACACTTGCGTTTAGCAGTTAGTTCTTACTTTGTTTTTTCTCTGATTAGACAAAGGTGTAGTGAAATCCATTGCTCAGGGGAGAGGGAACAGACTGAGCCGTAGAGACGGCAACAGGAGCAGGGGGAGGAAGAGGAGGAGGTGGTGGAGGCTGAGGGAGTGAGGTGGGACTGTTAACCGGCGGTGAGGCTGAAGCAGAAACAGGAACAGAGGAGGGTAGTAACACACCGGGTGCTAGTGGTACAGTCATTTGCTAACATTAACTAACCTTAGCTACTATGTACTTATTGTGTTTGTATTGCATTGTGAAACAGTTTTGCTGCTATTGAGGTGGTATAGAGGTAGGGTTAGGGGCAGGTTTGGTTGTATGGGTAGGTTTAAGAGTGGGTTACAGATAAGTTGTTAGGGATGGGTCAACAGTGTAACTATATAAGTATTTACAGACAAAATTACATGCAGCTATTTAAAAAAATATATAAGTAAATGTAAAAACATGTATGTGCACAATACGTTCATTGTACCAATTTTAAATGCAAATGCCTAGTAGTGAAGGCCACCTAATATAAAGTTGGACCAAATATTTTTTCATCACTCATCACCTTGATGCCATTCCAAACCTGAATGCCTTCTATTCTATATGTAACAAAACAAAGGACCTTTTAAATGTTTTTTGGTTTTTTTCAAACAGAAGGAAAAGCAACATGAAAGTATTATAAAAGTGATATTTATGATTTGTTACATTGAAGCAATAAGAAGTATGTAAGGAATGAACCGGTAGCAATACAACAACTTCTGACATGGACAGCCCTTATTAAATTGAATGGATATTGATTTTTACTTTTTTTAATCAAATAAGCAGAGTCTTATTGAGAATAATAGACTAAAATCTTTTAAAAAGATGTAAAATCTCTCCAAGACTACTTTTTCGAACAGTGATTTGTTTTCAGTGAATCAAAAGATCCAGTTCACAAAACTGGTCTGATGTGACTCAGTGATCCAGCTGCAGGGGTTAACAGCTCACTGAAGAAGAACATCCTCAGCTAATTATGACTTTGGTCTGCTCTTCTTTTGATTTAAAAAAAATTAAAAACATAGCACAGAAGACCACCTTGATGGTGCTTTTGTATACTTTCTGAAGATTACAGATGTTCTCCTTTTTTTCTTTGTTAGAAGTAAAGTCATATGGGTTTGGAACAACATGAGGGTGAGTAGTGCATTTTCTCTTTTGGTCAACTATTCCTTTAACCAAGGTGGTATACCAGCTTTAACCAGGATGTCCTTGGCTCCTCCTGCTAGTAGTCCACCTAAGCCATTTTGGAATGGCTGGTATCAATATTAGCTACATCTGGCCTTTTCTACCATTTGTATTCATAGAACAGACAAGACATAAACAAACAGAGGGTTAGTGGAACCAGGCAGTGTCTCAAGCCAACACGCATTGCCCGCATGAACGCCACAATTTGATATGTTACAGAAAATGTGCTTATATGGAACATCTCTAACTATTTTATATGATTTCTGTCTGTGCTCATAAACCCTGACCTGCCTTCACAAATGAGATCCC
Organism: Enteromius viviparus; assembly: GCA_032353835.1. Taxonomy (NCBI): domain Eukaryota; kingdom Metazoa; phylum Chordata; class Actinopteri; order Cypriniformes; family Cyprinidae; genus Enteromius; species Enteromius viviparus. The sequence continues at coordinate 5,871,393 of JAUCNO010001819.1, forward strand.
TCACATGAGGTAGTCTGACATGTTCTCCAATGTAAACACTGTGATAATTGTTGACAACCCCATACCGCAAGCCTCACACATTATGATCCATCACATCAGGACGAATTGACTGTAAATCTGTGTGACTAAGAGAGACATGCTGCACCCTGTCTGAAGGTTAGACCTGGCAGTGTGAGTGAGGCCTCTGTAAGAAGTAAAGATGAAACGATGGTGTGCTTTTATGCCAGTTCAGAAAGATGTTCAAAGTGCTGCCACGGGATGCAGAGTGAACAAGCCCCAGTGCATATTCAACTGGGTCATTGATCGGCTCTGAAAAAAATGGCCTCATCAAGAGATTCCTCCCAGCCTGAAAGATCCGACATGTTTCCCAATTAGCAAGCATCTTTACTCGTCAGATCTGCGCTAATAAGGAATAATGTTCAGTTATTAACGTTGAGGCTGATAGGCTTGGCTTTGCTCTTTCTTCTTCCTCATCACGCCTCCAATGGCGATGTTTTGAAACAGGGTGGACCGTATCTCCCCGTGTTCACTGTTCATCAGTGTGATTATTTAGGAACTTTTACTAACACTGTCAGATTTGCATTACAAATACCAATTTCTAAAGTGTTTTCCTCACATTACCTTGATCTTTTCACAGTATCTGAACTTGTCAAGGTGTACCGCAGAGCATATCAGAAATTAATCTATTCAAATGGAGCTCTGGCAGTCATACAGGTGTGAAATGTTGATTGTATGTTATTATGGGACTCGCTATCAGCGTCCTTAGCCTTCGCATGCTTTGTGCACACTGAACTCCCTGACCTTGCTCTTGCCATTTAAAATGATTTGTGCTTTTTACACTAAGTTTTGAAGGTGCAAGTTTTGTAAAACCCAGTATATGCTTCCATAGAAAATGGAGTGCATTAATAAGATAATTTCAGGATTCAGTAATAATAATCATTAAGAATTTAAGGAATGGGTTCAGGTTGATGATAATGTTGCTGGTTAGTTTACCTGCCACTTGTTTGCTCTTGAGCGAGGCCTCTGAGGCTAAGGCATAGGACATGGTGATGATTCTCTCTTGCTCCTGTAGAGCCAAGTCTATGTCTGGCAGCACCGGCTTGTCTACTGCGGCTGGAGCAGGTATATTCTGGACACTTATATGCACACAAAAAAAACAGGAACATTAGAGCAAACTTTCAGAGACAAGTGCAACATAAATGTTATCGCCATTTTGAGGTCAGTGAGTAAATTTTAAAAAAAGGGTTTTCTTTGGAGAAAAGAACTATTTCCAACATAAGAAATCATTCTTGAGCACCAAATCATTCTTAATGGTTTTGCCATCACATATTGATCAAATTTTAATACTTACAAACCCCAAACTTATGGCAAGAAAACATCTATAAAATGACTATGTTAGATGAGACCGATTCTGCCAGTACCTAGACTTAGCCAGGATGCTCTTGATTCGTTCCACTTTACGATGTCTGGCCTCCATTTCCTGAGGGCTGAGGGGCTCTTCTGGATCCATGTCCACATAGCGCTCAGGGATGGCCACCTTTTGTGGCTTTGCCAGCTATACAGTCATTGAGACCAAACACACACCATCAATTACAATCAAACGTCATTTAAGTTTAATATTTTCTTTACTAAAAGGGAACTAGCCCTTTAAGAAGTAGGTTTACCTCTTTGCTGAGGTCTAGCTGGTAGTCCAGAGGCTCCAGATCTAGTTCTCTCATGGGTGTGCTGCTCAGGGTAAGCCATTCGTCTGAGTGAGAGCGCTGTCTCTCTTTGTGCTCGACTGGTCTCTCTTCACCCTGCACGGCCCGCTCCAGAAGCTGCAAATCAAAGTCCTGCTCTCTCCTCCACTGAAGGCACACAAACACACAGAGCTCTGAGATCACCCATCTAGACCTCTCATACATCTCAGGACAAGAAAATGTAATTTTTTGGTCTTGAAACGGTCTTCACCTGATTTACAGGACTGCTAAAACATAGAATAGCATTTCCAGTTACATTGAGACAAGATGTGACAGATTTTGTCACCAAGCTAAAATGACCTCTGTGTTCCACATATCAACTTGCATCCAACATTCATTCTTTACATGAAATAAAAAGTTTAAATAGGACAGCCCTGCACATAAACAACACTCAAAACTGGGTTAAACTGCAACCTTGAGTGTAATGGTATATTGTCCCAGAGCGCTCCTGTACCTCTGTACCTTGTACAAGTGATTGGACTGATTGTGTGTGAAGTGTCTCATGTTCAAGCTCTCAAACCGTAGCGTACAGCACCCCTGCAAAAGAAAGACGCAATAAAATGCTCAATCTGTGACTTCATTTACATGCTTCATTCCCAGGCTTTATTGTGCTTACTGAAAAGAAAATAAACCAGTGTGTCGTGAAATAAACTGTGGTTTCACATTCACAGTAGAGAGAAAAAGAACAATTGCCTTCTTGTACTGTTTTACTAGCAAAGGTTTTATTTTTTTACATGCCAAAATCTACATAAAACAAAGCAGAGATGTGCAATTGATTTTCCTTTCAAATTATGCTACAATCCGCTGTTATTTTATTATGAACATACAAGTGATTAAAGAAAAACATGCTCAGTAAGTACTACAATTATAAACAAATAAGTTATTAATACATTACCAAGGTCATTCACTGTGAACACATTCAATACATTTTGGTAAAACTGTAAAATTATTTTAAAAAAAAAAAGCCAGATATACTAAACCAAGCTATAAAATCATGTTTTGAACAACAACAATTAAATTGCTAAATAAAAAAAAAACATGATCATGTAATTTATTCAGGGCAGGGAAAATATGATTTTGCAGGTTTTGAAAGATTTATTTTTAGAAAGCCGGATGTGGAAAGTAAAACTGGGTGAAATTAGTGTAAAACAAAAGAATATTAGTGAGGTAAGCACAATAGAGTCTGGTTTAACATTTCGGTTATGCTATAATTATTGCGGTTGAGTGATGAACAGCTAAAAGGTTTGAGAGCTTGTGCTTGAAATTGAGTTTAGTTTATGAGCCCATGAATACAGCAGACCCCATAACAGCATTAGGCTATTGTTATAGAGATGTTAAAAGAGCATTTTGATGTTAGTGTTGGACCCCCAAGTAAAAGCACACTACTTTGATTCACTATCCCAGATGAACAAGGGAGCTGCTCCCTGAAGGAGCCATGTCCCAAAGTTAAAATTAAATACTCAAACAAGTCATTAAAACATTTTGAATCTACATTAAGAGTGAGAATCAGCAGCATATCAACTTTCCTTATTAATCCTCTACACACATTAGTCAATGTCTTTCATTAGCAAATAGCATAACTACCATCTGTTCTTATTGTGTAGCCCATCCATGTGGGTCAACAACATATAATAAAATCTCTCACATCTCCTTCTGCAACACCTCCCACATACCCACTTACCTGTGATAGACAGACACTACTTCACTGAAATGCTGATCGTGTTAACGCCAAATCTTACAGTTCTCCATCAAAACAGTGTAAATAGCTGAATGTGCATTTATATCATTGCGATAGTTCTCTCTGGAGGATAATGTGTCATTGTGCTCTAACGTACTGATCCCAGGTCTGCAGACACAGGTCTGGATGCGGAGGAGGAGGAGGCACGAGATGAAGATGCCTGCCGCTCGCCCTGGCTGAGTGTTCTCTTGCGCTCCCGTACGAGAGCCTTTTGGTGCCGCTTCATCCTCTCCAACTGCTCTTCGGCGCTCATGCGGCCGCGCTGCTGCACAGGCTCCCCGGAGTACAGCCGCTCCAAGGCACTCTTTGGTCTCTCCTAAGAGACACCAGTGAACATGCTAAAACAAACCGTACCAAAGACCAGTGTGGAGAGAGTAAAATCAAAGAGAGAAATATGAACAATTGGCAAAACGGTGGAGGGAAAGGAAAAAGAAAAGGGTTAAAAAGAGAGACTTCAACCATCTAGGACCCAACCAATATTCACTGGAAGTAAGTCTATGCTAGTATTGCAATATACTGTATTTATTGTTCTCTTTATGTAAATTACACTTTTATTCAAAAGTTTGGAATGAGTATTTAAGTTTTGTTTAAAAAAGAAATTAACTTTCATTCAGCAAAGATGATTAAAATTCAATTTCAAATAAACACTTTCGACTTTTTCATTAAAGAATGCTGTAAAAAAAAAAAACAACCTTTAAATATTAAGCTTTTTTAAGTTTTCAACATTAAAAATAACTAACAATATTTCGTATGCACCAATCAGGATATTAGAATGATTTCTAATATATATTTAATCATTCTAATGAATTCAGATTTGACATCAGAAGAATAAATTATATTTCACAGGAATTAATTATTATTTATATAGTAAACTGTTACTTTAAATAATAATAATAATAATAATCCTTTAAACCTAATATATAATATAAACCTAATATTTTAGTGCATTTATGCTTAAATAAATGCAGTCTTGGTGAGCATAAAGAGCACTTTTCAAAAACATTTTAAAAAAATCTTACTGATCTCCAACATTTCAAATAGTTGTGTACATTTAAAAAAAAAAAAAAATCACAAAAATTCAGCTAACACAATAACATAATAAAAACATGATAACATAAGAAAAATAACTAATTAAAAACAGTTGCAAATAAAGTCTTCGTACATGTATATTTTAATAACTGTATGCTTGATAGATATTTTAAATCTAATGAAGTTTGTTGTCATTAATGAGTATAATACAGTCAGTCAGAAAGAGAGACGCAGAAGGAGAAAATAAAGTATCAGGAATAGAGGAGTTCATTTTGAAGCTCTGCCTTGCTCATTTCTGTTAACATTTCCTGCATGAATCCATCAGGGTGGGAGACACACACTGTGTTCAGTCTGCATGGCAACACTACCGCAGTAATTCATTCGCAAAGCAGAGTCTGGCCTAAGCCCACACTGGCTGCTTTTATTTCATGTGCTCAGCGGTTTATACTGCTGCTGCATCTAATCAACCTGCTGTTTGTCAGCTCTGCCTAAGCAAACTATGACAGACTCTTTATGTCCCCCTGCCTCACAACAGACACTTTCACGACTTAGTTGGCTTCCTACCTTCAAGCTTGTGGTGGTGAGTCCTCTTCTGATAGTGACAAACGATGAAATGTTTGATGACTGGTTCAGTCTTGAAGATGAGCCTGTCAAACCTAACAAAAGTTGAACTGGATTAGGCAAATCTGATAGGTTTCTTAGGAAATCCTTTCCAAAGTTCACAACATGAACTGAGCAGGTTCAAATGTGTACACTTGCTTAATTAGGTTTCTTCAACTACAGTATGGTCACTTTTAGCCATGGGGACTTATTTAAGCACACATTTTAATATGTCTACTAATAACGCCCAGCAGTATGCAGACTACCATTTATAAGTTTGGGGTCTGTAAGATTTTTTGCAAATATTTTTAAAAGAAGTCTTCAACTTTATGATCACCAAGTCTGTTCACCATTTTCAGAGGCTATTACTGTAGTATTTAGTGTCACACTATTCAGAAATCATTCTAATGTTCTGATTTTGTGCCTAACAAAGATTTCTGACTACTTCTGACTGTTTCTTTTAAAAACAGTGCTAGACTTTTTTCGCAGTTTTAAAAAAATGTTTATTCAAAATTGTAATCATTTGTAATGTTAAGGCTTCTTATGTAGCCCAAACACACACAATTAAATATTACATCAACATTTGCAGAATTTGTCAAAATTTCAGCTTCAAATGGTGGAAATTGGGAAGCTGAGTTCACTCCACGTCATCAATAAATGTGCTGTACACATGAACCAAACCTTGCATTTTCCTTTTCAAACAAGTGTTGTGCACTAGCGCAGACTTGAGTCTGTGTGTACCTCTGTTTGGTAGAGTTTGGTAGCCACTATCACGGCTCAATCCACCAACTGCCAGCAGTTCAGGCTCACTCAGGAACGCTCGTATCTCAACCTAGGGTCCCAGATAAATAGAAATCAGAACTATATTGATATTTTACCATATACATAGATGAAAACGGGTTGTTTCACTGAGTGGCACAAACCTTATGCTCTCCATTAGGGTACTGCCCGACCTCACGATCACGTTTCCGCTCATCAGACTGTCGTTTCAGGCCCCGGACTGATGTGTGGCGGATGACAGAGGTCTCTTTGGGGAGAGGGGGCACAGCCGGGGGGTGTTCGTCTGGACTGTAGAGGTGAGGGAGAGGTGGTCTGGGTGGAGCGTCTTCTTCAGGCTGCATTGTGTAAACATGAAATGTCCATAATACATAAATACAGACAAACAAACTGAAGGAGTATCTTCATTACTTGTATGAACTGGGTTTCACTCACTCACCCATTTTGGCTTATGTGCTGTATGCGAGAGCTGCAAGGGCTGCTGGGTAGACTGCTCTGGGCTGAGATGGGGGCTGAGCTGAGCAGCTTTCATGTCACCCATAGATGGGCTCACAGAGAGAGAAGGCACTGCGGAGAATGACGCTGAAGGCACGAGTTTCCTCTCTGGGTCAGGCAAATAACCCACCCGTAGATATCATATGAGCAAAACAAACAAATGTATAATTATTAGTTGCATCTGTATGCAATAAGCTGAGCTGCATATGGTGCTGTTTGACCTCAGTACCTCGGTCTGTGTTCCAGTGCATGGGGGTGATGGCAGGCAGAGGCCCGCTCTCACCTGGATTCAGAACAGAGTCAATGGTCACTTTGTAGTTGGCTTTGCTGGAGCTCAGGCCCGCAAGCACGTCCTCGATTCGCCACAACTCTTTCCTCAGCTGAGATTTCTCCTGCTACAGTAGCACAGAATACAATTTGATTTAATTTAGAGTTAAAAAGGTTTAAAACCGAAGAACACAAAAAATGACAATGCATACTTTACATAAATATAATGTATTTAGCCAAACAAAAAATATTTCTGTAATTGTATAAAAGTCAATATATTAGTATAATATATATATAAATATATATATAAAGAACAACAATTTCTTCAACAGAACTGAAAAGCTAAAAATTAGAACAGAACAGTAGAATGGAAGAAAAGTAACTTCATACCACGGCGATAGTTCTTAAAAAAATATGACAACCCTAAGGCTTGTCTTTGATTTTCTAAGAGGCAAATTTAGAGCTCAAAGGGGCACTGAAGAAAGGATAGGATTTGCTCTTATTTGTATTTTCAGAACAAGCCGTAATTTATTGACTGTGTCTGTGTGTGCTCTCACACAAACACTTGAGAAATCAATAATCTTAGACACTGTATGCCTTGTTCTTACGGCTCTATCATGCTGATCAAAAACTGACATTAGATCTTCACTCTGGCTCCAAGAGCTCCATATCTCTTTCATCACTTTGTTCTTTCTCTATCAATTACCGGACTGAGAGACGCACGCTGAATAGAAAAGGAGGCTGACACGGTTTAACATCTTCTGATACACTCTGCTGCTCAAACAGTATTGATACTTTAGTTTGGAAGCACACATTATAAAGAGTTAAAAGCTGAAATACTCAGCTTTCTGGTTCTGACCGGAGAGAGTGCACTGTAGGTCATCTGGTCTTGAAGGGCTGAACGCAGTCTGTCCACATCTCTCTCCAATTGGCTGTACTCTGCCCAAGCGTTCTCCATCTCCTGTGTAACACCGAACAAGCCTCAATAAAAAAGCTGATATTTGTATTGCACTGACATTCATTTTCGGATCAATGTGATATTAGTATTTCATGGATGTTCTTCAGTCTCCTTTGACTGTCCTCACCGTGGACACCTGTGAGATTTCCGCCCGAATGTGGACGACATCCTCCCGTAACAGCTTCTGTTGATAGGCGATCTTCTCTGCATGGGCGGGCTGATCCTGATACTGCTCCATCTGCTGATGGGAAACATCCAAAACTGACTCGAGCTTGTCCTAGATTTAGGTGAGAAACAGAAGAGGATACAGATAAAGGCGTTAGAAAAGAACTACCACTAAAGATCAGACATCAGGTTGGACACTAGGGCTTCACAACTGTTCTGAGATCTGATCGTCTTCTGTGATTAACTTATTCTGAAAACAGCATTCTACTGAGGTTTAACTTTAGCTTTAAGTACTTATATATAAATTACATGTCTAAAACTGGTTATATAGTAAATATAATATATTGTAAATCAGTAATATAAAAAATAGGACTATAATCTACAATAACTTTTTTATTTTCATTAAACTTTCATTAAACAGCATCCATTATTTTGAACAGGATTCTTTAATACATTTCAGCATAAAAATATCTAACTTTAATATAACATTATTTAGTAACATTAACATTATCTTTACAGTCACTTTGGATCAATTAAATGCATACTTGCTAAGTAATTGCTAAGTAATACTTTATGCCTTTATGTATAATGCATCATAAAAGGGTTATTTAAGGGTATAATGCATTATAATTATTCATAATATGCATTTTAAATAAATAATAACCAAATTTAAAATGTATAGTGAAAAATTAATTGACAAGCATTAGACTATATTAGTTTTGCTTAAAATTATTCAATGCATAACAAGGTGCATAACAAGGATTGTATAATGCATAATGAGGTGCATTACGAGAATTATTATACTACATCTATAACTGATTTTACATAAAAGCTTTAAGTGTTACCAATAAAAATATTCATTTCTTTTAAATAAAAAAAATAAAAATAAATAAAATATAAATCATTCTGGCTCCAAGCTTTTAAACGGTAGTGTATACAGCCTAATTGATATAAAATGACAAATATGAATTCTGGTCACAAATCGTATAGCCCTCCTATAAACTTTTTCCCGTTCAGTTGATAGACTGAGACTGATTAAGTATACTTCATTTAGATAAAATAGGAAAATACAAAGCACCTTATCTTCTTTGAGTGTGCGTATCTTGGCCTCCAGCTCCTGTAGGATCTTATCTTGCTCACATAACCTGCTAAGCTTTACCTGGAGAGACAATCACAAGCAGCAATAAAACATGGTCACCAAACAGAGGCCATGGCTGAACCGAATCCATTATCATATACAAACATATCAAACAGTGGGCCGACGGAAAACATTCTTCCGCTATTCCATATTCAACATTTCCCACTATTGAAGATATCTATTAGCATAAACTCCACGCACCCAAGACAATTCTGGTGTCATTATTTGCAGAAACAAACAGCATTTTCTCAGCGAAAAATGGGTTAGGGTACGTGTGCGTGTGCGGGAGAGACATAAGCTGCAGAAGTGCCTTGTTTACGGTCTTCTTCACACTGTCTGTTTATTCTCCGCTGTTTATCTATCCCTCCGATTAATTATTAAGCTGTTATTATTTTACAGCCATATACTGTTGTTTTAACAACATGAAATATTCATCAAGCAGATAAATCCACCAACAAAATTCTTATAAATTGTTAAACTGAAACAATGTTAATGATGAAAAGCCAGGACTTCCAGACTATTTACCTCCAATCAAACAAAAAACAGTGAGAGCACTGGAATACAAAAATCAAACTGAAAAATTTACAAGCCCAAAGTATAAAACTCCCATTGCATGTATTTTTCTCTTTAAATTGAGCATTGAATATAAAAAGCCCTCGTCAATAATTTCAATTTCTTCTTGACACAGAGAGAGAGCTTGCTTCTCCCCAAAGTGTGTACCACCGCCTCACTCCGATGCCTGTTTACCCGCACAAATTCAGGCTAACAGCTTTCTGTGTAAGAAAGTGAGGAGAGACAAGGCTCAGAAAGCGGGCTTTAATGAACAGAGAACAGAACTTACATCTATGTCACTTTCGGCTATTTTAACCGGCCGAGGTGGTCGATCTTTAAGCGAGTCGCGTCCAGTTACCTGTTGATGAAATGCAAAAACTCACACACTTCCCAAGTCATTAGCATCAACATCATGACTAAGAAGCTGTAAGGTTGCATCGTTCAAGCAACCATCAAGACAGCACAGCCTACTGACAAAGGGTTGCTGAAATCATATACATAAACTGTGCTTTAGCAAACTCAAACATCTTGAGATGAACAAAACAACAACAAAAAAACAAACCAACAATCTTTTTGGAAGCTCTGCGATGTGTTTACGTACAAACAGCAACTGGGGTATTTGGGGAGAGCCGCAACGATCCACCCAAAGCGCTGCTCTTGATTTGGCAAGGTATCAATACTTTTCATCAGTGGTGAACTTGACATGAACCATGTGGGAGTGAAGCCTACGACAAGCTGCAACCCACTGAAAGACTATCATTTAGTGATAAACAGAGATTATCTGAAGGATGCTTTATAAGTAAGATCAGCTGTCTGTAAACATTGCTCATTAACAGAAAACCTCAGACTCTAGGGTAATCCCTTGATGCCTAATGGCTTCATGTAAATAATTAGGAAAACCCTTTACATAATGTTCACAAATACAATGCAATAGCTATAACAATCCCTCACCAGAGTAGTATTGATATTTTACCCAAAAGAACAACCTTGGGCATCATTGGAAAAAAACAATTAAGCTGTCAAAGTAGCACATGCACATGGGGGGGGGCATCACTAGAGCAGGTGAAGGCATGAAATGGTCACTTTCGGTTACGCACAACATCCTTACATTCAGAAAGAACGCACTGTGTACCGAATAGATGAGAGGTTCAATACTTTTCATCTGTTTGAAATGAAGATAAAAGGGTTTTTGTAAATCGTGGGTATAAATTTAGGCAATGTATACATTTAAATTATGAATTAATTATTTAAGCAGGTACTGCGCTCCAAATCAAACAGGATCGGAAAAGTCGGTAAACACACGAGTGACACAAGTGGAGAAACTCTACATAAGAGCTCTAAAGGCCACTGATGCCACTAGACATAAGAAAAACAACCCAGAATCAGATTCTAGACAAATGATCCAAGCATCCACAAAGACTTTTATTGCTAAACTGCAGCATAAAATGCGATTTTTAGCAGCAAAAGCTTAAAATCACACATTGCTCTCTGTATAAAATTATTTAATCATCGATTTCAAAATTCACATCCTTCAGGGTTAGAGAGCAGGGCAGCTGTTATAGAGAATAAGGAGAAGGGGGAAAATCAGGAAGAATTTATGCCTTGAGGAGAGAGGGAGAAGATGAGAGGAGGAGGTAGGTGAAGGCAGATCCACTAGAGCCCACCTTCAGGTCTAGATACTCCAGGTCCTTCTTCAGCTGGATGTAAGTGTCATCTGCCTTTAAATGGGAAATGCAGAAACAGGTCACATGGTTGAGAGTGCAACGTGCAAGAATGAGAATGTTTTTCATGCACACTGTAAATCCAAATGCTGGACTATTATTACACATTATGCAAGTGCATGATGTCATGACGTTATTTCACATTCATGGTTATTTAAAAAAAAATACACTACTGCTCATAAGTTTTTTTTTAGAAATTAATACAGTTTTTAGCATACAATGTAACACCATTTAGCAAAGATGCATTTAATTGATTCACAGCAACCATAAAATATTATAATATTGCAAAAGTTTGACATGTCTGTGTATTTTATGGTTTTATTTTTTTTACTTTTTTTTCTATTCACCACAGAATGCAAAAAATGTATCACAGTTTCCAAAAAACATTAAACAATGGTTTTTGATGCTGATAACAATAAGGAATGTCTCTTGAGCAAACCAGTGCATGTCACATTGAAGACTGGAGTAATAGCTGCTGAAAATTCTGCTTTACCATGACAGAAAATTTCATTTTAAAATATAATAAAGAACACTTATTTTAAATTGTAATAACATTTGACAATATTAGTCTTCGAACTGCATATTTGACCAAATAAACATTTTGGTGAACGTAAGATATGGCTTCCAAAAACTTTAAAGGAAATTTAACTGATCCCTAGCTTCTGAACAGTAGTGTACATAATACATTTCTTCTGTTGTTGTTTTTTTTTATACATTGAGAAAAGTTACTGACAATTGAGCATATGGAAGACCACTCAATGTCCCTAAACTTCAGTCTGAACTATAAATGCACTGTGTAGGAGTCAAAGTTCACTGAAAAAAAAAAAATTATATATGTATTATTTTACAAAGACAAATAAATGTTAAAGGATGCTTGTTCATTTTTACAGTGCAACCCTGTATTCTAGGGGTCTTCTACTTGTTTTACACCATGGACTGGTTAGGTATAGTGGAGTTTTTGTGTCACAGATCAGATGATTGCGTTTTCTTTCATTTCTTCTTCTTAACTGTATGTATCACTAATTAATTGCGACCCACAGCAATCTTTAATTCACCTATTAAACATTTCATTTACAAAATAGCTATCACAAACAATGAAAATACAGAATAATGCTAGCAATCATTACTGCACAGTAAATACTAAAGCGTCATATTCCATGTTTGTGCGACCTGGAAGTCTGGAAGTAATTGGGGACCTCTGCTGAAACTCATGTACTCAGATCTAGAGAGTCGAATGGGTCACAGCTAATGATTGTTCTATCAAATGTTTACACTAACACTTATGTACTTTTCTGTACATTTCATATTCATAACTACATATAAACAAGTAAACCAGTGATGTTTTTAAAATGCGTTTTCTGTTCATGGAAACACATGTGAATGCAGGCAAGTCAACAAGCAACATGCTGTTATTTGAGGAGCAATCTGATGATCCAAAATACAAGAGAGAAAGAATCTACAAAAAAAGTCAAAAAATGCAAAGTGTACAAGAAAAATCTTCAAAAACAAAAAAAAAAACAGACTGTTACATCAAATTGCGCAGCCCAAGCTGTAACATTTTATTGCAGACTCCATGCTAACGGAGAGCTAACACCAAATCAACGCAACCATAACTAGTACCAACAGCGTACGATAGTAAGATGAGCACCGTATGGGAGTTACAGTAGGAAAGAAGGGCATGATATGCTCAGATGGGAGGGGAGCTCGGGGTGGGTTGAGGGGGAAACGTGACCCTCTAACCTGCAAACTGGGGCCTGAGAGGCCGTTGTGCTGGTTCTGCAGGTGTGTGAATGTGTTGCTGCGCACGCTGGCCATCTTGGCCCGGTGTCTCCTGAGCTGGATGAGCAGTAGGGTCAACTCCTCCGGCTGCAGGACAGCGGGGAGATGGGAGAGAAAGCACTTCAGGAGGTGACCACCAGGGCGGCCCAAGATGTTGTGAAATTTGGCCAATATAAGTGGAGTAAGGCGAACTGTATCTGCATGTCTTTAATGACATAGCTCAACTTGCTGTCTCAAAACTAGAAAAGAAAAAGCTCCTTGTGGCCAAAATGTCATCTACCAAGCAGATCCCTTATGTTTCCTAGATAATTTATCTGAAAAAAAAAAAATCTACCCTCTACGGAAGGCTTACCGTTTTTCCATGCAGACTTGGTGCACTGACTGTGTGTGTGATGTATCCCATTGATGGCATGGATCTTCTCTCTATTTGTGAGGTCTGTAAAGACAGAAAAAAATACCAAAAATGTTTAATATAAAAATGTTCACTGTTAATCTCAAATGGATACTTCACATTTTTAAAGTTAGGAAAAAAAATAGGGCTAAGCAGAGCACATTTTACTCATTCATCTGTGCCGCAGGGTTTTAAGGGGTTTGACAGTTTTGCTTAACATACATAATTTTTTATCTAGGCATCATAGCACCTCAAAAGGACACAAACAACAAGAGATTTAATTAACTACACATAAATTATCTTTAACCTGCTTTCTTAAAATAACATTTGTTTGCTAACAGAAGAGTAGCACTGTAGGTTCTGTTTCCAATGCGAATCCCACGGCACTGCATTTTTGCTGTATAATAGGTTTTTTATTTAAATACAAGATCAGAAGAAAGAGACCACTGCTGAGGAGGTTCATTGGGTGCTTTGCTTAGCCTTTGGCGATTCTTATCAGCTAAACACAGTCTAGTTATCATCCATAGAGATATACTCCACGACAGCAGCTATGAAAACACACTCTACGAAACACACAAACTCAACAAACACACTCTAGTCTACAGCTGGGTAGTCGAAATTACAAGTCTAGCAGGTGTTAAAACGTCCTGCTATTTATAAATATACAGTGTGTGTGTGTGTGTGTATATATATATATATATATACACACATACACACACACACATACATTTCAATTACAATTT
>JAUCNO010001819.1:5885584-5936859 GCA_032353835.1 Enteromius viviparus
AGGTGGACCGACATCATATTGAATTCTATGAGTTAGGAATGGGATGGCACTTCAGTTCATAGAATGAGTAAAGGCAAGTGAGCGAATACTTTTGGTAATATAGTGTATATATATATATATAAAATGAAGCTACATGAAACCATCTTCCCAAGAGTAAAGGGTCTGACTCAAAACCAGACACTGAAGCACATATATCTTGTACGAAGCAATTGACCAAATTAATGAGCTGGAATATGCCAGTGAATTTCCATTTGTCTCAGAATGGCCTTTGGCCCTGTGATATATTCAGGGAATTTGCTCTCCATTTTTACAACAACTCATTCTTTGCATTTCCACGAACAAGTATAGCATCAAAAAAAAAGGAGATGTGTCAGCAATTGATGGAAGAATATATCATAATAAATTAGTTCTACATTCAAAGTCAAAATCTAACTAACCCAGCACAAGCTGGTCATTACTATTCAATCAGCATTGACTCCTAAAGGACAAAAACCTCTTAAGAGATGTTGTGTAACATTTTAAATGTCAGTCTATTCAATACACAGGTATTGCAGAGCTGTAAATGGTGTCTGGAGTTAAGAGATGGTGAAAGACAACCGATAGTTTCCCAGTCTCATCTTGTGTACAAAAAGTGTACAAATGCAATTACAGTGGGGCTGGCTCTGCCTGTGTGATCTTAATGTACACTTGACCCAAGTTCACCTGAGGTCTTTGTTTAAATCAGAAATAAGGAGGCACATTAGAATACAGTCAGAAATGGAAAATAAAATAAATGACACTTACAATTGCCACAAAGTTCCAAGGACAACCTGTCAGTCAATTACAAGTTCTAGCAGTAAAAAAAAAACCCTCAAAATCTTAAAACTCTCCTTGATACGGTCTAAACGATTGACTTCTTGTCAAAATCCAAGGCTGTGCACCCAAACAGCTTCATAATGAGAAAGAGGTAACAGAAAGAGAGATGAAGGAGAAACGGTTGACTTTTTTTCTCTTTTTGCCCCCCCTTAAGACTGCGAGATGCACAGATGCTGCTAATCAGCCAGAAAGAGGCAGTCTGCCCAAACATAGACACATTCTGACTCTCAAATCAGAGAAAAAGGAGCAGATAAAGTCAAAGAAGGGCAGGAGAGAGGAGAGAGGCAGAGATCCAATACAGAGATGGTGCCTAAAGGAGCTGAAGGAACGAGAGAGTCGTTTACACAGCCATCCGTTCCCTTATCCGGTAGAAAACAGGGCTTAACTGTGATTGAGTCAGAATTACACTTTTAAGAAACGTGCATGGGCTGCCTGCACTGGAAGGGAAAGGGCGAATCAGATGGAGGATGAGAAGGAAAACGAGTGGGTAGGGGTCGAGTGAGGAGTCTGCAAACTTAGGTCTAAGCAGACATCTGAAGCACGAGATGTGCTGGTGAAAAATCAGCCGTGAAGTGAAAGCCCCGTCAGCATTTATGCCAGCAGCTCTAAGAGTTGTGTGCTTATTGGTAAGCAGAAGCAGCGCTGAGTGGCTGCTGTTATGTAACGTTGCGCCAACGTTATTGAGGTTTATGCAATCGCGGGTCTCTGATGTGTGCTGAAGACGTGAGCAACCTTTTGTTGTTCACTTCATACACCACAAGCTGTTTTCACAGCTGCTTTCCTGACCAATCACAAAGCACAACCACCAAATTTGCAATCAAAACGTACAGCCTATATATAGAAGTGAATAACTAAGTGAATTGGACTATAGCAGGTTTTTGCTACAGTCAGTCATTTTCGATCTGTTACAACTTAAAATACTGTCACATTTACAGTTGTTTAGAGAGTTTTCATGGGTGCTATTTGAATAGAGATGAGAATTTCGCTAGACTGTGAAAGATGTATGCAGATTTCACAATGGTTACGTGGTTGATTCAGTGGTTTAGTTGTTTGAGTGAATTTGCTGCATCCACCAACAGACAGCTGCTTAGTTAGAAAGTATTTTGCGAGCAGTGCACCATACATCATTAGGAAATTGACAATAAACAATTGACTTTTTCGGTTTGCAACACTTCATCAAAACTTTGCTAATATGACAAGGTGTAACTGAATATTTGAAGGAACGTTTCAAGCATCACGTCTACAACACAAACTCCATTTGCATTATAATTAAGCTGGATGAAGCAAAAATTTTAGTGTGACTAAAGCATTTTCATTTTTTTAAAGACTAATTAATATTTCAGTCCAAATCAAACTTTCAAAGTGTACATAATTTCATCTCACGTTTTTTAATTGATAATGATTCAAGTATTTTTCAATGTGTATTTATAAAAAAAACAACCAATGTCAGCAAGCCGTCCTTGAATTCCTTTTAAAGAAAAAACTTCCAAGTATGTAGAACAAGATCACGCACTTGCAATGCATTGATCTAGCATTTACCTCTGGGTTTATGGTCCTAGCAAAAAAAAAAAAAAAAAAAAAAGAATATAAAATTCAAAACTCACCCTTCAATTAACAAAAGACGAGTCTACATGATCTAGATAGCATCTGAAGATGCTTTTAGACATTTATGAAACTGGTAATTACATGTCTCCCTGGTTTCTGACAACTACATGAAGACATCCAAAGCTTACAATAAAAAAAGGTTGCCTGATGACTATCATAACCATTCAGCTCTCAGACAAGCTTGACAGGTAAAACGTGGGTGTTGTTTTTTCTTATTTTTTCCTATTTTTTAAAATCTAAAATATGAGAGGATGTGGCTAACTTACAAATGGCTCATAGCATTTTCACAAAAAAAAAAAAAAGTTGCAAACATCACCTGTACTCACACATTGAAAAACGTAAATCGATACCTCATAATTGCTCACTGTGGAATTATCTGCATCTTTATACCTGCCGCTGGTAAGATAGTGAGGAAATATGCTCTACTTTCATGCTATTCTCTCCCAGATCCAAAAAGGGTCTTATATAAACCTTTCAGCTGGGGGGCATGGAGCTACGCTTGTGCAATGTATGAGAGAGAATAAGTGTGTGTGTGTGTGTGTGTGTGCGCAAGTGAGAGAGATACAAAGTGACGTAGACCCTGTCGTCAGCAGCTCTGGGGATGAGTGGAGTTTACTCTTAGTCCCTCACTTTCATTGCCCCCTCCTTTGCTTCCCTCATTTTAGTGTTCTCTTTTCCTGTCTGATGTTCTGTCTGTTTTTTTAGAGGAAGGTTGAAGAAGAAAGTGAACACACAGTGCCTGAAGACAAGGCTTTCACCAGAGAAAGATTCAGGTTGGGTCGACCTGCATACGCCACTGCGAAATTCATCTGGGAAAAATGGAGATGGAGAAAATGCAAGACAAGCAGGAAGAGGTGTGCTAAAGCAAAATAAAAATGTATTAATAATAGCAACAATAAAAAGGATTACTTTTTATCCAGGTGCTTTTTCTATTTAAAAAATAAATGGTCTATGATTAAGGGGACTTCTAAATATATGGCAAAACTGTGCATAGTTTAAACACATCTTAGCTCACTTTTTTTTTTTACTGAAAACAGAGACTACAGATGACATTAAACTCTGCAGGAATTTCCTGAAGTAGGAATCTCTTGATGTTGTGTGACAGCACACGTGTCTAAGTGTGTGGGTGCCAGGGGCTCATATGCTTCATCATACAATATTTAAAACCATGTTACTGTCAAAATGAGTGAAGCCTATGTTTCTATACGGTCGATTTAAAAAAAAACTAAAATAAAAACAGCATGCCACTCAGGGCTGGTGCATGAAGGACACTGATCTGGCCCTCAGCGAGAGCATCTCAATTTTAAAACAAGCTCCTCTTAAAGCACTATATTATACACAAAACACACAAGAGCAGTGTAGAGCCACTGTTCAATGTTATGAGTGGCACAACTGCAATCCAACAACACACATACTGTACACACAAAGGCTGTCAAAAACAGAGAAAAAAAGAATTTTTTAGCTAGCTTTGTGCTTATATCCCGCAGTCAAAGTTTCCTTCACACTTAGTGGTGCCCCTCATATTAGCATTTGAATTTGTGATGTATAGACGTCTGTCTGCCTAGAATGTGAAGTGTAAATTACATTTTTATATAGAGCGTCCATTTTTCTGTCGCTCAAGGTAAGTGAGTCTAATCTTGTGTGCACCGGTACAGAAAAAACACAGTTATGCCACTCATAACATTGAACATTTTAGCTAGCTAAAAACACCTTTTCCTGTAACTTTCTAATACCAATCCCACCAAACATAACATGAAAGTAATCAGAAATGTTGAAAACAACACAAAGATGGTATATTTTAATTATTTTATTCAGAATAGTAAGAATTACTTCTACTAATTTTTTAAAATCAATTTCTGGGGATTTAGAAGTAAACCCATCATTTGTAACAGGCCTAAACTGTTACAAAAAAAAAATTGTAACACTTTATTTTAGGGTCTCTTAACTAGTTGCTTATTAGCATGCATATTACTGGAATATTAGCCGTTTATTAGTAGCAATTAAGCACATATTAATGTCTTATTCTACATAATACTGAACAACTCAATACCTAAACTTAACATCTTACTATTAATGCACAGCAAATTAGGAATTTATTGAGAGGAAAGTCGTAGTTAACAGTGAATGAGGCCCAATACCATTCCTAGCCCTTAGCCCTTCCCCTGCCGCTCTGTTTTGAACGTTCATGTGAAGAGGTAGGGGTGTCCCAAATATTTCGAGAGAGAGAGGGAGAGGGAGAGGGAGAGGGAGAGAGAGAGAGAGAAAGAGAGAGAGAAAGAGAGAGAATCTGTTTCAAGGGACAAGGGGAAGAGGTAGGTGGAGGGGTATAAAATAGAATTGGGATTCAGTAAGTATTACCAAAATATTATATATACACACACACAAAAAGGAATCATTTAGAAATGCCTTTTCCCTGACATATTTGTAAAATCAAAACCTCATCTGCAGTCACGGACAACTCCGCTAAGATTTTTTCTTCATGTTATTAATTTATAAAAAATATTTATTTCTTTCCCACTGGTTAGCAAAGATCAGCCCACGCATGGATTTTAAAATCTCTATGCCTGGTTAGCAAAAAAATGTAAAAATTAAAACAAGCACACAGGCATGTATTTATAAAAAAGGGATTTAGAGAATAAGGTCTCTAAACAAATCTGCTTGCATGAGCAGGGCTCCAAATGAAAAACAGAAGTCGTATTTAACCCCCCACTATTTTTTTCCCTTTGCACCATGTCACCAATCGCTCACTCTCTGCGTCCTCATTGTTGGAAGGTTTTGAGAACACGGCTCAACTCTAGCCAGAGCGAAGAGCGGCCGCTGTTTTATTGAGCTGGGCTTTGAATGTGTTCCCTGCATACAGCAGGCAGTCACCTCAGGGAAATCCCATACTGCACGGCAACACAAAACACATTTAAGAAAGGTCACAACCCACAGTTTAAGGGGATTTATTCTAGAGCGTTCCATCATATTCCCCAGGACCCCTTTAGCTTTCTCCACAACCCACCGGCCCCCCACTTCAGCGATAGTGTGTTCGAAACTGCATTGGAAAGGCGTGAGCCAAAACGAACATTAGCATATTTCTGTACCGGTGCACACAAGATTAGACGCACTTACCTAGAGTGACAAAAAAATGGACGCTCTAGGTAAAAATGTAATTTACACTTTACATTCTAGGCAGACAGACGTCTATACATCACAAATTCAAATGCTAATATGAGGTGCACCACTAAGTGTGAAGGAAACTTTAACTGCGGGATATAAGCACAAAGCTAGCATGACGGAGTGAGTCTTTCTATAGAATATCCATATTTCCCAACACTGTAAAAACTCACCTTGATTTGCCTTTTCTAAGCGGATATTATTTTCTATGCATTAGATTACCAGACTCTTATTACCTCTGCCTTTAGGCCTGTGCACCTTTCTCTCTCCCCTTCACGTCTAGAAAAGGCTGTGGGCATATTGTTCATTTAAATCTAACAGACCTCAATCTTCCTGTAACTCTACAGCTTAATGGTGCCATTGGAATATATTAGGCTCCATTATGTACCCCAATATAACACCCCTGTGAAATATTACGCCAAAATCTTGTTCCTCTCCTAGGGAGCCTTTGAGCTTTTAGCAGCAGTCATGGGTGATATCTGTTGCCGCCGAGGTGGCCTTTTGGTGACCTCGTATGAGCATTTTTCGGGATATGAGGAACAAGAGTGAAATATTATACTAATCTATAGGCATTGTGCATGATAAGGTGAGGATAATATTGGACATTTGGCATAAAAGGTAAGATCAGCACACAGGACTGATTTGATAAACCTGATCAGACGGCAGTGACTTAAAGGCAGTTAAATGCAAAAGCAGTAAATTTCCATTACTGATAAATCTGCAAATTTCTCTTATGCCTAATCAAGTCAGGAACATACTGCTACTCGATTCTGTTTTTTTTGAGCAAACATTTGGTTTCTTGGCTCAATGCTTTTTTTTTTTGTGTTGAACACTGTTGTGAATTCTGCTCATTAAACTTGTCACCAAGGTAACGCCATCTAGCTGGCTAGCATAGATGAGGTTGTTAGATTTGGTTTAAAAATTAAGAAATTGTATGTATTACCAGTAAAGGTACTGTGCTGCTTACCAATTTTTTTCCAGCAGTTTTTGCTTAAAAAAACACTGCAAGTGATTATTCAATACAATCAAAGAATGATTGTTTTACATGTAACCAGTATGTAACTTAAAACAAACATAAGCATGCATATATGCAAAAACATTCACTCACACATTGTATGCTGTCCAGATACTAAATATTATGCAATATAAAATATAATTTTCCTGGTGAGTCTGAAAAAAAAAAAAAGGAAGTAATTTTGCAGCAAAATGGGTGTTTCTACAACTGAAGTCTGACTGGGTGGGATTTATTTGCATGATGATAATCAGCTTATTAGAAGAGAGCTTCGTGCATGAGCTGTGTTCCAATTGACATGGTCCCTACGAAGTGCGCAAGGACTAGGATTGAGGACTAGGATTGAGGACAGCTGCTCTAGCTGTTTAGTCATGAGGTTTAAAAGCCTTCAGTAAAACACAGCCAATAATTCACATAGTCCCACACAGACTCAGAAAGAGGCTTTTACAGATGCTGGGCGGCATGTCAGTTCAATGGAAATGAGCATGCAATCCTGAATGCTACGCAATCCAGACCAATCATAATGCTGCTTAGCCCTGCCCTATTCGAGATTTATTTGAAATGATTGTTTAACATATTCCTGAAAAGGCTCAGTTCTGAACTTTGTCATACCGTATGTACAATCAAACTATGGTACAAATCAACATAATTACATTAATCACACACTTGCAGGGCTGTTATTCTTCTGTAGCATATGCTCGCTTTAAGTTGGTTACGACTTTAAAAATGAAAAGCACAGCCACCTAAGTGTGCCCACACACTACAGTTTGCTACTGCAAACCCACTAACTTGAGGATGGAAGGGTATAGAAAAAACGTATATGAAACAGTGTATTTTTTGTAACATTCATGAAAATTTGGTGCAATTGGACCCAATGAGCTGGGTCCATTTGCACTTTCGGAAAATTCAATTTGCTGTATGCTGGCTTAATTTCTAGTGCAGGCTTCAAAGCGTATTTTTCTCATTCCCATCCATCAATCGTTCAGTCTAGTGTGCAAGTGCCCTTAAAATGTTCTTTATCTACGCCGCATATTGTTATTTATTTTTATTTTTTTGAGGGAAAACAGTTTGGCACTCAATAATGACATAGTTTTACCCTTGAGTGAATGCTCCATTTCAGTGTGTACATTATGTTAAAAAGGGCCATTTAATATGCAGTTAAATAAGGACTCCGGGTTCTCATCCTCCTCTGCTAATGAATACTCTATATCAGGCCTCAAGAACCACCAGAGAACAAAAAATTGAACTCAGCTCCATATATCTCATTAAAAGAAGTGAGTCAGTCATTTTGACATGTAGCACCTTCCACATTCCCACAGAAGTGCGTCAGCTGTCAGTAAAGATAAGTATGGAGCTAAACAAGACGCTATTCTGAAACTCCCAACAATGAAAGTGATCGCTCACAGTGCGTGCTGGAACAACACCGTTATTAGTGACAGATGAAATTTCCCACAAAAATTGCTAGAGGAAAATTGATGAATATTCATTAGGAACCGGTTTCTGGCCAACGCAATGCTTGCTTGCTACTTTTAAGATACAACTGCCGGTACTGGATTAGGTCAGTGAGTTGAACTTGATCAAAGATTCATGAACAAAACCTTGAAACTGGTTTTGTAAAAAGAATTAATGAAATTCCTGACAAATCAAACTTGCGTACAAAAACGGAAAGCTGTTTTTTAGAAGATAAGTAGCGCACAAGTCATATGGACCATTTTTGTGGAGCTATTTCATGATCAGCAGAGTCTTTTTAAATTGATCCTTTTGTACTAAGAATAAAGAAATAAGGTTTAAGAATAAAGCGGCATAGGTTTAGAACAACAAAAGAGTGAGTAAATCACTAGACTTTTGCCTTTTGTGCGAACTATCCCTTTAAAATAACTGCGTAAGCTTTTAATCTGGGCTGGAACATTCTAATAGACATAGAGAGGTTTAATGAAGGTCATTAGTTTGCAAACAATAGCCATTACAAGAGTGCTGGAGCAGGAGGCAGAAGGGATGACACTCTCTCCATCCCTTCGGAGTGGTTGTCTTGAGCTCAGCCAATCCATCACAGGGAAAAACCACCAAGACAAATATCATTAACCATCCACTGGCCCTCAAATATTATATTACAGACAGTTAAAATAGAGTGGGGGGGATTGTGGAAAGGAAATAGAGACCTGGAGCAGAGAACAGAAAACTAGAACAGATATGAAATGATGATGAGAGAGGATGAAACACGGGGAAAGACGAGATAACAGTAAAAGGATACCTAAACCTCTAAATCTTGTTGCATGCGTTTTCTAACAGCTGTTCACAGCTGGACAATATGATGTGAATGATCGCAGACAGAGAGCTCAGGTAATCTCTTTTAGATTTAATTCCTGGAAATTGAAATGGAATTGAACATAAGTGTCTGGTCACCCCTCCTCACTCAAGGTCAAAAGTGTTAGCCAAAATAACAGCATTTGCACCTGCCTTAGTCTGATTGATTCAGAGCATGAGAAATAATAATAAAAAATATCTTCACAACAGACAAATCAGGTGCAATATTATGGGCTGCTTAAACTGCATATATGTGTTACATTCAAGTGTGTCTCTAGGGCACTGCCTGGATTTATGGAAATCAACCAATGAAGTCAGGTCATACTTTTCTGTGCAGCTTTATTTATTTTTAAATTGTGGGTTAAATGTAGCGGAATGCCACATTATTAATAAATGATGTGTAAAAAGTTTGCCACCTTTTCCCAACTTCTGTACATGTGCTCTGAAACACTACTGTACAGTAAGCACAAATAATGGCTGGGATGGCATTGGTTCTCTCCAGTGAATTGGACGAGGGAAGCAGGCTGACCTACATGCAGCAGACCCTATATCCCAGATAGACTGGCAAACCCTGAGGCGGCCATCCTGCCCTCGCTTGCCCACTTACTGTCAAGACCCTACCCGCCAAACTGGGTCGCTGGTGCCGATACAGAGCAGACCTCTCCCTGCGTCCTTCAGCCGGAGGCGGGTTAAGCTGGCAAGCTTGGGCCTCTCCACCAGCATAAGATCATTCCAGAAGGCCTGGGGTTTGAAGGGCTGGGGGTTGGGTGTCCCCACTATACGCATGGTGTTCTGGGTCAGCGTCACAGCGAGAGAGTGGAATGGCCCAAATGATGGTGGAGGCCTGCCAATGGCCACCCGCAGTCACACATTCAGAGGTTTGTAGCTCATGGACACAAAAATATATAAATAAAAAATACATCACACACTGTAGGTCATAATTCCCGAGAGGGTTAGCCAATGGGTCACATGTATATATGCATTTAAATAATGTCTCCAGACACTTGGAGTTATGCAACCGGGTCACAAATCCCTAAATGTGTCCTACTTTGCCTTCCACAAGCTATGGGTGTCATTCACAAAGACATTCACAATCACACTCTCACTGTCACACATACACATCGGCGTGTCAAAATGCCAGCCAACGGTTGCCCAGGGTGCTGTGCTGTTTAGCACTGCTGTTCAATTCTATGACATCTGCTGTTACAAGCGTGAGATGCAAGCACCTATTTAAAGTACCTTACGCCTGCTGGCTAACACTGGGCGAAAGCCAACATGCCCAAGGTTTGAGAGAGTGATTACAGCACCTTTAAAGGAGCACTGCTTAGCAGCTCTGTAGAGGAAATGTTTTAAACTGGTGAGCCCTATTCTTTTCGAGCAGGGACCATCTTAGCTCCTACTGCATGACAGGGAAGATATTTTAATCTTGGAAGGGAGGATAAAAGACAGAGAGAGAGAAAGTGAGAAAGTGTCCTCACACCAAAGGCCCAGCTTTGCACAGTACAGAGACTCCCTCTACCGCATCCAGAGGAGGCTTAATCCATCTGAAGAGAGCAATAGCCTTTGGCAGCACACACGCTGAGCTGTCCAGTACCCCTCCCATGATTCCCCGAGGACTAAGCACTCCGGTCAAACAGTATCGGCACACGCTCACACGAGGTTCAGTCAACGCTGATATCTGACTGACCAAGTGTTGGGTCAGACCACACAAATCTATCCACCTAATCAAATCAACTGGGGGGGAGGAATGTGGAATGTGGAGGACATCGTAAAATCATTCATCAATTGGATGGTGCTTATCTGAGAAACTAAAGCAACCGGGTGCAAATAGCAGCAGTTCACTTGCAGACTGCAGACAACTCTAAACAGATCTACAAAATACCAGAACCTTGAAGAGAAAGGGGAAAAGACAGAGAGAGGAGGGCGAGAGAGAGAGGGGAAAAGACAGAGAGGAGGACAAGAGAGAGAGAGAGAGAGAGAGAGAGAGAGAGAGAGAGAGAGAAAGAGGGAGGGGGCGGACACGGATGAGCTACTAAAACCAATGCATCAAACCAATGCACTGCTTGGAGTGTGGTGCGTCAGCAGTACATTCACGTTTTCATTGAAGGACAAAAAGAAGAGCAGGCATGTAAGCCTGCTTCCCGGGTGCCTGCTACTGCACCACAGAACATAGCAAAAAACATCAGTGCTCAGCGGCGGAAAGGTGGACTAACCCGGGGCCAGAAAGGTTAAAAATAAGAAAGACAGAAAAGAGAGCGAGAGAAGATGTTGCCATGGGGAGCCACTTTTCCCTAGCCTCAGTGCTCTTCCACCAGCTCGAGCTGGACAGCTGTGCCGCTGACAAAGCTGAGAGCTCTAACTCTGCACTGAGCTCAGGGCACTGCAGCGCTATACGGATACTTCTCTGATCGACACAACGTCACAGAGAGGGGGGAGAAGCGCTCTCTCATTTTCTTTCATTCCAGGGAAGCGAGCGCGCTCGAAAGCAGGAGAGAGCGAAGGAGAACGAGGCAGAGAGAGAGCGATCTCTCTACAGTGAACGAGCCTTTTTACGGAGCAGCCTCTGCACTGGTACCCCCCTTTTACACCTTCCCCGGACTCTCCTCATCAACTTGCAGAAAAAATTGGAGGAATTATCAGGAAGCGTGTAGAAAGAAACCTGCAGCACTTGCTGCATGCAAGCGCGAGCGCACGGAGATGGAACACGGAGCTACTTAAGAAAAGAAATGCGCTAATGACCGCAGTGTCACAGTCTTTTCAGCTGGACAAGGTGCTGACAAATCGAGCAGACGAAACGTACTGAGGGGAAGGGAGACAGACAAAGTAAAGTGAGTGGAAAGATCGAAGGGGCACTTTTATTATTCTTTAAACAAAAGCATAGAAGAACATTTTGAAAAGACTGGAT
Source organism: Enteromius viviparus (assembly GCA_032353835.1). NCBI lineage: Eukaryota > Metazoa > Chordata > Actinopteri > Cypriniformes > Cyprinidae > Enteromius > Enteromius viviparus. The sequence goes on from JAUCNO010001819.1 coordinate 5,897,425, forward strand.
TTCTCATTCTTATTCCTCTCTTTCCCCCCTCTAACTACCCCTCCCTTTTTTTCCTCCCCCTACTCTGGTTTAGCATGTGTGAGCGGTCCTCTATGGAGACACGGGCATTTAGTAGCAGCATCAAGCGGAGGTATCCAAGGACAAGCATCTGTGGATAGTGTGAGAGCGAGCGCTTCTATAGGAGCCAAACTGGATTGGTACTTTTGCCTAAAGCTCTGAGGCCCTGCAGAGCTGCTACACGACTCCTCGGATGCTCCTCTGTGGATTTATTAGGGGCTATTTTGGCATTCATCTCTTGTTTTCTGACAAATGAAAAAAAGAGAAGGCGTTGCTTATCCTGGGAATATAGGAATTTGAGGGGGAAAAAAATCTATTTTGTGATTGAAAAAATTGGACGTGTAAAACCTTTGAGGTAGGTGTCGAGCCTTTCCAACCCTTTCTATACATAAAATATATTCCCTTATTTGATTTGATTCATTACTCCTTGGCTTTTCACTTCTCCCTTTTTACTCAAGTACTTGTCACTGAACATTTAGCCTCCAGTTCAGTAAATGGAAAAACAATCTAGAGTGTTGTTTAACCCAGGGTAGGGCTTCATTAGTCAGAGGTGAACCCCTCCCCTTCCCCTCCACTTACTACCCCCTCTCCCCAACCACCATCATCACCCCACAACCCCCCCCCCAGACGATGCTGAATTATGAATGTGCCACATCATGAGTCTCCTGGGGCGGGTAGCTGTGCGTCGAGCCAGGAAAGCCGCCCTGCTCTGTGTCCTGTTCCTCATGGTTCAAGCGTGCGTGGAGGTGGCGGCCGCGGCAGGGCCCCAGGGCTGCCCGACTGATTGCTCCTGCAACAACCAGCTCAGCAAGGTGGTGTGCACCAGGCGTGGGCTTACTCGCGTGCCACCAGGTATACCCAGCAACACCCGGCACCTAAACCTGATGGAGAACGCCATCGAGGCTGTGCAGGCGGACTCTTTCCGCAACCTCCATCACCTGGAGGTACTGCAGCTGGGCCGCAATGCCATTAGACAGATTGAAGTGGGTGCCTTCAGTGGACTGACCAATCTCAATACACTGGAACTATTTGATAACCGCTTGACAGTGGTGCCAAGTGGGGCATTTGAGTATCTGTCCAAGCTGCGAGAGCTGTGGCTGAGAAATAACCCTATTGAAAGCATCCCTTCGTATGCATTTAACCGAGTGCCATCCCTAATGAGATTGGATCTAGGTGAACTGAGGAAACTGGAGTACATCTCTGATGGGGCCTTTGAAGGTCTAGTCAACCTCAAGTACCTCAACCTGGGGATGTGCAACATTCGAGGGGAAATGCCCAACCTGACACCTCTGGTTGGCCTGGAGGAGCTGGAAATCTCTGAGAACCTCTTTCCTGAGATTAAACCAGGTTCATTCAGAGGACTATCTTCACTCAAAAAATTATGGATCATGAACTCTCAAATAGGGCTAATTGAGCGAAATGCATTTGATGACCTGGCCTCTTTGGTGGAATTGAATTTGGCCCACAACAATCTAAGCTCACTGCCCCACGCCCTCTTTATGCCACTGAAATTCCTGGTGGAACTCCACCTCCACCACAACCCCTGGAACTGCGGCTGTGACTCACTCTGGCTAGCACGCTGGCTACGCGAATATATACCCACCAACTCGACATGCTGTGGGCGCTGTCACTCCCCTGCACACATGAGAGGCCGCCAGTTGGTTGAGCTGGACCGGGGGGACACCGGGGCAATGCAGTGTTCTGCCCCTTTTATAGCAGATGCTCCAAGAGACCTGAATATTTCTGCTGAGCGTGTTGCAGAACTGCGATGTCGAACAGCGGCCATGTCTGCTGTGCGATGGCTCTTACCGAATGGGACAGTTCTAACTCATGCATCAAGCCACCCAAGGATAACCGTGCTGAACGATGGTACTTTGAACTTTTCGAACGTGCTAGCAGGTGACACGGGCATGTATACCTGCATGGTGTCTAATGCGGCCGGAAATTCCAACGCTTCGGCCTATCTAAATGTAAGTGCTGCTGAGCTTAACACATCCAACCTCAGCTACTTCACCACAGTCACAGTGGAGGTGCTGAGTCCCAGATCTGAAATGCCCAAGCCCAAAACCACCACAACTACAGCAGGTGCCAGCACCACAACCACGGCCTCGCCATCAGTCTTTCAGCCAGTTTTCATCTCTACGCCGACAGTACTGCTCCAGAGCACTGACACTCCACCAAGTCGCCCATCTGTTGTACCTGGCTCAAAAGCGACGACAGGAAAGCCGCCCAACCCAGCCAGTACCAGTTTGGATGAAGTGATGAAGACAACAAAGATAATTATCGGTTGTTTCGTGGCAGTAACCTTGCTAGCAGCAATCATGCTAATTGTATTTTATAAACTACGGAAGCGGCATCAGCAGAGGAGCACAGTGGCTGCAGCCAGAACTGTGGAGATTATTCCGGTAGAGACAGAATTGCCACCACCGGCATCTGCTGCCAATATAGCAGGGGAGGGCGCAATGACTCTACCAGAGATAAGGGATCATAACAGTATTTACAAACTGGACTACAACACCCACAAATCTGACTACAGCTACAAACCAAAACTAGAATACAGTACCCATAAATTGGATTTCGCCATCCACAAACCTAAGTCAGACTACAACACCTACAAAACTAAAACAGACTACATGTACCAACCTACTTTGGAATACAGCTCTCACAAACCTGTGGACTATTCCCACAAGTCATTGCCGGATTATCACATACACAAAAAAGCGGAGCAGAGCCCATACAAACATGGATATAGTACTCACAAACCTGCCTACAAATCTCATACTCCTAAACCAGACTTCAGCCCATTCAAACCAGAGTACGGTGTTCCAAAATCCAAAACGGACTACAGTATGCCCAAGCTCAAATCCGATTACAGCCCCTTCAAGACAGACAGCAGCCTTTTCAAACCTGACTACAGTGCTTTCAAGGCAGAATACAGCCCCCTCAAAGCAGAATATGTCAGTTGTGATTTCAGCCCTCACAAGTCCACAATGGATTACAGTCTTCACAAGGTGGACTACAGCCCACATAAGATCAACTACAGCACCATGAAGACCAAATACAACACTTACAAGCCACCGGGCCACGGTGCCAAATGGACAGAAAGCAACAGTATTGGAAATTCTTTGCCTCGAACCATGCCGAGTGCTATCACAGGTACTCCTGAGGCCCTTGTTATAAAAACTCACACCAAGGAGAAAGTACAAGAGACGCAGATATAGTCTGGCCCACAACAAATCAGAACCTCAGTCAAAACGACCCTCTCTCTCCCTATAGGCCCACCCTCACCTGAGCATACAAACATGCAATAGAATGCACAAAAGAAGAGAAAAAAGACAGGAACTACTTTTTTTTTGTACAGAGTGCAATTCTTAAAGACTGATTCTTGTTGTACATGCTTATAAATAAATATATATGGAAAAACTGACACTACCATGGGCTGGTAATAGAAAATCAGATTATATAAAAAAATAAATAAATTGAAACTATTTTTTAACTTATAACTCCTATTTAGAAGATGAGTTGTTTTAAGATGCTGTACTGAATTTAAGATGAGGGTAGTCTTGTTTAAAAGGGCATTCTGTGTGATTTCTAAACAACGCTACAGAGAAAGCAGTGAAAAATACAAAAGAAAAAAAAACAAAAAAACAAACAAAACACATTTATACTGAAGTCTTTCTTTAAAAAACAGAACAGTAAAAGGTCAGTGCTGATCTTTGCAGGTTAATCTTGTAAAAGCACCATGAATTTGTACTGTGCCAAATGTTACAAATGCAATAAAAGGATTTTTGGAAGAAAAGAAAAAAGAAGAACCATTTAGATTTTTTTTTCTCTCTTGATGTACTGTTGCGATCAGCCAAATGCTTTAGACACTGCAGTAGGGCTCACTGCAGTTCTGCTTTAACCCTCGGAGTGCTGGGTGCCGCTTAAGTCTGTGGAGAGGCTGCTTTTCTCCTTTATATGCATTTCAGTGCTGCAGTAGCTTATCTGAGCTAATATAATTTATTGATGAATTGCTATTTTACGTCACAAGAGACGACATATTTCACTGCCTTACGTTTAAAGTTCTGTTATTACAGTCAGGCAAACATGAGGTTGTTGCAAATTGTTATTTGGTCAATTGCTGCCTACAGAAGGTTTCTTTTTAATGCATTAAAAAGACAGAGGTCTGCATAAAAAAAAAGCTGGCCTGCGTTTGCTTTTAGCCCTTTAGAACGGTCTGGTTACAAAGAAATGGTTGTTAAGTAATTTGAGTGAAACATCCATTTCTAACCCCAATGTTTTTACTAGCACTGAGCGATGTGTGTAGATAAAACATGACTCACAAATTGTGAGATGTCTTGATAAAACAATATTCTGGATTTTTCTTGTTTCACGTGCCATTCACTCTGCGCATTGCAAAGCTATGCATTAGACACTGACATTACACGGACGGGAAGCAAGTTGTCATAAATCAAGCAGATTCTGTATGCTCGTAAGAGGTGCGTCGTGACATATCGCACAAGCTCGTAAGCATGGACTTCGATGTGTAGATTGTGTTCCTCTCACTCTAAGCTTGTTTAAGTGTCAGCAAGTGCTTTTACCATGGCTAATTGAAATGCAAGAATAAGAAATGAACGATAAAGAAAAAAAAAATGAGGTCATAAATTGATGGCATATTAGAGGGTAATAAAATATAATACATGTTTGCATTTCAGGGCATATTGGCTGAGTGCATACAGGCTGTCTAGGAGATTAAAGCTGATTATGTGATAATTGATCCAGCTCACACAGACACACACCCTTCACATAAAGTTGGGACATCTGGCCACAGTGAGACCCAGTACCCACTGCACGCCTAGACAAACATGCAAGCACGCACACACAAAAACAAAAATGAATCTGGCTTTAGGCTGTGCAGCGCCCCAGTTAAGACCAGTCTCACACTGTTTGTATCTGCGCTTTAAAAAAAGAAAGCCAATGGGAGCAGTATTTCTGTATACAGTGTCTTTATCAGTAATTTCGGCTGTCTGTCAAAGTAGTGTAGGGCATGTTCGCACCACAAACCCTGACTAACCAGTGGTAGTTTGTGGAATTGTGGTTAACCACTGATCTGTAAGATAACTATACAGCCATTTATATTCAAACAACTGATGCCAAAAATTAAAAGCAAAAACGAGTTACAGATGGTCACAAACTGTGAAGTGTGTAATTCCAGCACCACTAGGGGCACCAAATGAAATCAAAGATTTATGATTCCCCCCCTAACGCTCACTCTTTGACCAAAACTGTTGGTTGAGGAGTAAACTTGAATTGTTTCTGCACATTTATCATAGGTAAGAAAAGCATTAAAACGTAACATTAATAACTCCTTGCCTTAAAGGGTTTACTTTATAAATATATTCAAATCAAGCCATCATTTTATCCCAATATATTTTACAGCTTATAACCCTTGTTCTGGTGTCTTCGCAAACAAAGCCTTTGTTGCCGCAATAACTCTAAAAACTGCAATTACAGCCAGTGAGCGCCGTTTATGCAGCTGAACATCAGAGCTATAATTGCCAGCCTGGTTTTAATGGAGCATTGTATAGGACTGAAGTGGATCCTTGAGAAAGCAGCATATAAGATCAGAAAAAGAGAATAAAGGAAGAGGCCACATTCTGTTGAAGAGTTTGAGGATCCTTAATGCTCTTCATCCCACTGATGAGCAAAAACGACCCGCATTCACCAAACCAGGCTGCAGTGTGGCTTATGAGGCAGACATTTACAATGTCTGTCACAAGAGGGTATAATAGAAAGGATGCTGGGGGGGTAGGTCGGTGAAAATGTTTTCAACTTATCAATCACGAGTCAAAAAAAAATTTTGGTGAAATATTGCATATAAGCAAATGTGTTAATAAAATAAGAGTGAGATTTAGACCGCAAAGGACTATGAAAGAGAGGGATCTTAAAGTGAAAGCATGTGGCAAGAGTGCCAACTAGAGCTGAAGAGAGGAAGGTTACAGCTATGACGACAAGGCTGTACCCAGTGTAGGTGTATAAAATAAAGAGTGGCATTAATAAAGTACAGATGGAATGTAAGTAGTCAGGTCAGTGACGGGCCACACTGAAATGAGGGGTCAGAAACCTGGCTTGACTCCATTACAGAGCCACTAATGGTGAGAACATCTACGGTTTAGGTTCATTTCTGATGCTTAAGGGTCATTAAAAGTTGAATTCTGTCCCCCACACATAAAAGATGTGTTTTATTTATTAGGGTAATTAAAAGTGATAGACTGCTATATTGCCCAAGCCAATCAAATAACTAACATCAGGCCATTTTCTATATCTAACCAAGCTGGGAACTGTAAATAACTTCATTCCAGTTCCATTAAAAAAAAGACTAGAAAACTAGACTAAGAAAAATAATTCTATTGCATTATAAAAAGATGATACCATTTAAACATTCTAGGAAAAACTTTTACTTTTACAGTTTAAGAGACTACTGTGCAACCAAATAACTACAATATATATTATATTTTGAATACTAAAACAAAATGTTGCAGAGCTTAAACATAACAGCAAATTGCATGCTTTAAACTATAAGAACCAACTCATAAGAGACTTTAAGTTTGTCTGAACTACTCTGACGATGCTAAAGTGTTTTTAAGAGAAAAATAAAAGAAAAAAAGATTTATGAATCATACTAAGCTGGTAATAGGTTTGGTTAAAACGGTGTTGTTTATAAAATAAGTTCTTAAATCTGGTGCCAAAAGTTTTGAAAGTTAACCGTAGTGATAGTATCAGTTCCAGAATCTATAAACAGCATTATTTTCTTTGATTATAAGAAAAAAAGCTCTTCTTTAAGCTACAGTTTCATATAGTATCAGCTCCTTAACTTCTCAACAAACTCATGAGCTTGGCATTGCTAACGTCATCCTAGCTGAGTTACACAAACACAACTGCTCACTTCTGACAATCCTCGTGTATTTATAATCTGCCTCGTACTCTTACTGCTTAATTTGCTTTTGATTTGTATGGAAATATTTGTACATTCTTATATTATTTGCCAAAACAGCCCTTTTACAAAAGCTAACAGAGCGTTTGTCATTGCCTGACCTTCTCGTTGGCGGTCCCAAGAGAGCTCCTGAACAGATGTTAACTGGCTGCACTTCTGTCTGGGCCTCAGTTCTGGCCCGAAAATAAAAAAGTGGCTTTATGAAGGCCACCGAAGGCCCCTAAATGAAAGACAGCAGAGTTAATCACCGTTTTGTTAGGTTTTGTTCTGTTCGTACACTCGCCCATAAAGGGGGGAGAAGAGGGTCCAATTACCCATGAAGTAAACACAGGAAAAGCAGTGCTGGGGTACCAAGTCACCCGTCATTAATTCAGATGCCACTGTCTACGGTTAATGGCCGGTGCACAGATTCTGTCTCACCATTTGTTAACCTCTGAGCTGGCAAACTAAAGCACACTGGCTCTTAAAAGAAGAAAACACAAAGGCAACTATTTCTTCACACAAGTCGCAAATCAACTAACTCTTCAGACAAATAATACTCTCTGCGCATAAAGATCGGCAATAAAATCATTATGTGTGCCTGAAGACCAAAAACACAGAACAAGGGTTCTCAGTAGACAGTGCAGGTAGTAAAACTGTCAGCATGCACATACCAGCGCAGCCCTTGGTGAGTGTTTAAAGTAGAAATCTATCTGAGATTTATAGGCCCCTCTCCATGGCACATTTGCATATCTCTTCGGTGCCGTTTCACATGCCTCTGGTGTCGTATGGGTTTTGGGGGGGAGCTGGTGCCAGCCTGTTCCATTTTAACTTCATGCAAATGGAAGTAGCTTGAGGAAGAACTGTGCCCCCTCCCTCCTCGGCATGTTTAAAACGTGACCCAGAGGGCATGTGCTTCAGATGCAGGATGTTGGGTCGAGAGCAAGCACTGCAGCAAAACAACTCCATTTGGTGCAATTTGCATTCCCCCCCCCTAATGCCTGACAAACAGCTCCTGCGAATTCAAAAAGGAGAAATTAAAAACGTAGCTGCCCAAGACAGCAATTATTAACCCCCCCTCAGATTCACCATGTCAAAGTGCCGTAAGCAAAACAAAAAAGGAGGATAAGAGAAGGTAGAAAGTGAGAAAAGCGGGTGTAAAAGTGTGGGCCATTTGGAATGCTGTCTTAAATATTACGTTAATTTGTTGCTGTAAATGATTTGTATGTCTTTAATAACGCCAACCACCAATCCTCTGGATGTTTTTACCAACAGGCTGTGTGCGCCAAATGCATTTTTAAGCATATGATTGAGAATGCAATGGATGAAGGAATATTAACCAGGTTGGTGCATCAGGTTGATTTTCAGTTCTCTGAAAGCTATAATGTTATTTCTCTCTTATTTATTGTTACCATTTAGACGCTGTGCATAATTGCTTAAGTGTAAGCACGGTATTCAAGGTGATGGATTCAAATCCAATATATTAGGATACAGTGAGAGCATTTATACAATTTTAGACAGTTTTATGAGCACACAGGCAGTCTCTAGATTTTAATGGAGCCACATAAACGCTTTTGAAAAATAGAGAGGAAAAAAGAAAAAAAAGAAAAAGAAAATAGACAGTCTAAATGAGATTGTTTGAGAAACACAAATGAGCATTCAAATCCTTTATTAAGTCTTAGCAAGGCTCTGCAAAAACTGCTGATGGACAGGAGCTTGAAAAACACATAGAATAATGGAGAATGTAAATAATAGAAAAAGTTTATTAAGCTAACATGGTGAGAGCAGCAATATTTGTCACTCGGGAAAAAAAGACACATTAAAAACTAAAATGTTTTGTAAAAAGTACGGATGGTATTGACTCTAGACTTAAAAAATTATGCACTTAGCAAATTATCCTGCATGAATTCAATTTGTTTATACTATATTGGCCTTACTGGCATCATCACACTGCACCAACAGATATGATGTATTTATCAGCATCTGTCAGTGTGAATTAGCATTTAAAGAAACTATTTTGTACCTTATCTGCTCCCTAAATGATGCTCACAAATACCTTAGATAAGTAATTTCACCCTTAATGTAATACTATAAACCTTTTAGAGTTAAATAAGTTACAAAAATGCCACAGTGACAAGCTGTCATTCTTCCTAAAAGCACAGTTTCTGCAGAAAATACAGCTGTAAAAAGAATAAAGGAGCTATAGAATAAGAAACCCTGCATTTTGTAAAAAAAAATTTTTTTCTCCTTTTGTGTGCTGCTGTGTTCTGCAGGGCTTTTTGAGAAGTTCATATAATGTTGATTTGATGTTATTCAAACAGTCTAAACCGTTTGAGATTTTGGTCTTTCCTTTCTTAAGTGGATAGCAGCTGTGCTTTATACCCATTAGCTAGAGAGAAAAAAGCTCCCTGGGGTGTTGCCAAGATGGCCGTCGAGTGATCCAACTTTGCTTCTGGTGATCGACAGTCACTATAACGTCTGCTCAAGACATTTAGGTTCCTCTCTTAGCCCACAGCTTTCAGAATGATCCTCCTTCGGCAGTCCTGCGGGGTTAAATGAAAGACATATCTGGTGCACCATTGCATCAGAATCACCAAACTCTAAAAGTTCAGAGAGAAATCTCATAGCACCCGTCAATAATAGAAAAATGAAAAGAAAAATGTTACCAACAGGGGGCGCCACTTAGGACGAACATCAGTACTAGCTTGTTTACATTTACCTGTGACATGCTAATTAAAGGAGAGTGCGGTAAACTAGTAGACACACTGACATGAGCCATGTCTCCGAAGCGGGTCATATTTCAGAACGCTCCAAAAGACACATGTTATAATCAGCAGGCATCGCCCTGAAGGAGGCGGTGCACAAATGCAGCCCAGAGCTGCCTGACATTTCCTGGCTGATGGAGGTTAGCACCTGCTAAATCAGCTCAGGTGACAGCACGGCGAGCGGTGGCGGCTCCGTTTCTAGATGCGAGCGCTGATGCCAAGAGTCCCGGATACATAGAGTAGATTAATACAGCCGTAAATCTAAGCCAGCATCCTAGAGGCTTCTGGGAAATGGAAAAGATGCACTTGATGCATAGACCACGCCAGAAAGGGGTCACGCTAACAATATTTTCCATTTTAAGATGGCTAGCAAGAACACAGACTTGGCTTGCCGTACACCTGCGCTAGCTCAAATCCCACGCTTCTCCTGCCGAACATAAACATCAAGAGCTTAGCCCCCAGGCCCGTGGTGCAAGACGCGTCTCGGGCCAGGTTTCGCGTACCGCGCTGGCAAACGGCACAAGATGCTCGGATATCATCGGGCATCTCGCTGGCATGCGGCAGGGGTGAATCGAGCAGAGCCCCGGCACATGGCTCACCTCCCAATTCCGCTGGCACGAGGCACACAAGCGCATCTAGATCATGACAAACACAGCCATTAGCAGCCTGTAAGAAGTGCAGAAAAGACAAAGCCACAGAGGCAAATGTACCTGTGGGGCTGGACACAAAGGACTGGAAGCTAACTAAATCACTTTTAAAAAGTAGGAAAGAACAGGACAGCCAGAATCCGGCCGCTTTCTGGCATGGGAATGTGTTTGAGAAAAGCAATAAGGAGCGATTGCGTTCTTCTGGCCATACCTAGTGAGCATCTTGCTGTCAGTGTGCACTCTGCAGTTAAGACGGCTTTCTCTGAACCTCCCTGCTCAGGCGTGAAAAAGCTCCATTTCAGAGTTCTGGCTGGCGGAGCCACAAATGCACACGCTCCTAATGCTCTCATTAGTGTAATTGAGCAAAAATGTCAGCATAGCTGCAGCTATTTCCATTTTCTTTTTTAAGTTGTGCAGAACTCATTTATAGGCGCAGGCTGGAACACAAATGATGAGAAGACTTCAGAGGCGCGAGCATGTTTTTTTGCGAACGCATTTGTGTGAAACCCGTGTTCTTTGTTGAGCACTTTAAGAGGCAGATGCTTTAGCCATTAATTCTTGTATTATTATCATGCACGCTACAGCGCTAACAGACTCATCTGAACTATTTGGATTGGATTAACAACCGTTATGATCTAGACCATATGGCATCTCTTTTTTTGCCAATTACCCTTGATGGCTTTGCCTTTTGCACCATCAGTCAATAGTGCTGCTGGAAGTTTATGGCTGCAAGTATCAGAAAGTAATGTGTAATGTTGGGTCAGCCATCTTGTTAATGTGACTTCGCACGGCTCTTGTTCTGCCTAAAGGGAGAGCTATGAGACCATTACAAGCTTAGATATACACTTCTGCAGGACCACAGTAATTGAACAATCGTCCGTGACAAACTTACTTGCTGCTTTACATTAACAAAGCCACATTGACCCAAACACCTCACTACAAAAACACTCCAATGAACACTGTTCTCTATGACATATACCTGACTTATAACAGAAATGTAAATAAAATAAATTCAGTATCAATAAATTCAACATTAGACACATAACTTCAAAATTAAATTCAAGATATCTGATTATAGGGTTATGTTATATCTAACAATAGTATACTGGATTATCAATATCAATATTTATTAATAAAATGCTTACTTAGAAATATCAACATCCATCTATATGGGTCAATACATTTAATTCAAGTATAATAGAGTAGAATAGATAAAGTTGTTTTAGCTGTATTTTAAAATATTCAAATGCATAACAAAATGAAATAAAGAATTAAAAAAAGTCTGTACATTTAATTGAATTTCTAGGACATTAACAATTTGGATAGTATTCATGCCACTGTGCTCAAAAATTAATTTCTGATCCTGAATAAAGTGATAAATGAATCTTTTCTTTCTGGACTAATAGGAGAAAAATCAAGCCGATTTAAAGCTCAATAGAAAGATTCTGTCCTGCTTGCCCTTCTTCTCGAGCCGCGTGGGGCGGGGGAACGCTGACGTTGCAAGGAAGATTAGGCCCTCTCCTCTGGGCTGTCGGGGTGTCCTGTCTGCCAGAAGAGGTCAGGCATTGTGCTGGAGTAAGCTACTGCAGGATTACACTCCCAGAGCTGATTCCTGAGGATAGAATGGCCCCGGGGCCCCACAACAGGGCCTAGAACTTCACACACACACCTGAAACATGACACACACTCACTTGATTCTGTACACACTCTAATTAGCTAGAAAAGTTGGAATACCCATGAGCGAGCACACATGGGGAGTTAAGAGACTGCTGGAATGAAGGAGAGGAAAAGGGATGGGAGAAGGGATCAAAGGATAGGAGGAGGAGGAGGAGATGCTGAGTGAAACGAGGAGAGAAAGCAATGCTGTTGATCAAACACGGGAGGGGAAGAGGAAGGTTGGCTTGAGGAAATCTGTGTGCGCGTGTGTGTGTGTGTGAGAGATGACAGCTGTCGAGTGTGAATGGGCCAAAGGAGAGACAAGGATGAGGCTCCCATGGCAACCAACAACCTGATTGTCATAGGAGCCATTCAATTCGACGCTAGACGCTCCTATAAAACTTCCACCTTTGGCTGTTCGTCGCATAAACACATTTACAAACGTATAAACAAGCATTAGCCCAACAGCTCTTTAGTGGATAATGGCCCCTTCACACACGATGGCACATTTCAGAAAGGCATAATATCTCAATTCTCCTCAAAACGAGGAGGAATCGCCACAGGTTTTCACACTCAACCACTGAAGGAGGTGAATAAAACTCCTAACCACAATAACACTGCTCGATATCATTGATTAAAAGATTACGCTTGCGCCGCATGAGCGCGAGCCACTGGAAAAGAGGAAGACAGTGAGATAAGAGGACGGAAACAGTGAGGCGCGTTACATCATCGCGGCCGTTTGATTCCCTTAGCAATTACGACAATTATCACTTTGTTCTGTCACTCCATCTGAGGCTTGAGCTAAAGACAGTCTTGAAAAAGCTGGAGAGGGGTGAGGGACGGAGGACAATAAAGCGGTTATGAGCATGTGTGTGTGTGTGTGTGTGTGTGACCCGACACAGTAAAGTCATGTCATAAAGCAGCTGAGAACGGTGGGCACACATGTCCGTCTGGATTACAGCTCTGAATCAGTTTAGCAGCCTTATAAAACACAAGCGTACAAACACGTATGACCAGCTACAGGGCGACGGGTCAAGGGCAGGAAGTGTGAATGAAGGCTAACTTAATCTCTTTCCACCTCAAGGCCACTTCACCTCAGGTAGTTGCTCAAAGCTGGAGCTCTGAAAGGGGTCACGGCGGAAATGGCTCTCTTACAAAACCTAGTGAGCTGCCCACCTACTGTAGGCATTTCTGATGCTCTCGGGCATGGTTGAATGTTTTTAAAACATGTTCTGAAATGCAGATCGAACTATGAACTTGCATAAACTATTCATGATTTTAGAGCAGAACATAAACTAGTTTTAAAAAGTTTGGGTCTTTTTTTTTTTTCTTCATTGTGGTTTGCTGAAAAAAATTAAACCGCATCACTGTTTCAAATCAGCTTATTAGAATGTTTTCTAAAGGATGATGTGACAAGGCTGCTAAAACAGAAATATTTATTATTAGATGTTGTAAGTGCAATTGCAATTATTCTACTGTATTTTTGGATCAAATAAAAGAAACTGGAGAAACTTCAAAATCCAATCAAACAACAAAAGAATCAAATTAACAAATCAATCATCCCTCCCAAACCGTTTAAAATACTAATGTAATGCAATATTCAGCACAGAATTTTATATTACATTTTACACCTAGGAATAGTAGATTTAAAACTTGGAAATGCTTGGAAACATGAATGAATTGCCATATAAACAAAACAGAAAGCCCTTATTGGGTGAAATGAGCCCTGAGACAGGAAGTTTAAGGGGAAATGGTATTTAGGTCACGGTGACATTACTGGGGTAAAGACAGACAAGGTATGAAAAACGGATCACAATGAACGGTGTACCCATGGCCTCTTTAATAAAAAAAGACAAAGGGTGTGTGTATGCGAGTGTGTGGAGTAAGGTTCTCTTGGAAGGGCATTTCCTCTGTTTAGAAGGACACAGAGGGATTTGACTGCTGGCACCTGGAAACGCTAAAGGAGAAAAGAGGGCCGCTCTACACAGTCACTGGAGTTTTACTGAATGCTGATGAATGAAAAACACTAATATTACTCTTTAGAGTCAACATGAAATCAGAACCAACCCTATTTAAATAGAATATATGTACGCTGAGCAATGGTAAACATAACCACAGCTTTTTAGCCAATGATTTGGGTAATGTTTTTCGCAATTTGGCTTTTCTAAAATCTTGCCAAAATGTGGCAATTTAATGCTAAGGTAAAGAGATAATTCATCCAAAATGTAAAGTTAAGTCATTCTATTATCAACCTAGTGTTTTAATGCTATGTATCATTGCTTCTTTTTCAAACCATTAAACAATAATAAAGAAAAAGCAAACTTGAGCTGATTGATATATTGGCAAGGAACAGCAACTAGCTAGATTCAACATTTTATAAAATCTCTCCTTTTTGATCAGAAAAAAGAGAGGTGGGTGTATAGCATAAAAAAAGGTGCACTATTAACGAGAAAACTTTCATTTCTTGGGTGAATCATCTCTTTGATGTTAGACGTAACAGTGTGGTAAAAACAAACAAACTGGAATTAATCATTTGAAAGTAAAATGGATTTGTGAATGCAGGTTCATATTGACAAAATACAGTTCTATGCTCTACAACTTACACAAATACACAACTTATAAAATTGTCTTGCTAAAAATGGTGTAGATTAAAAAGGAACAACCACTCCCACCCAAAAGCAGGAAAACCTCTTGTGAGATCTTGTGATGGAGGACCATGCTACTATGCCATTCTGCATCTTCATCCAGCACATACACACACACACACACAATGGTAAGTGCTTCTTTTGCAACAGGGGCCTCTGAGAAAGCCACCAGTGTCTCATTTGCACGGCCAGCAGCCTTAGGACACGGCTCCCTCCATGGAAGGGGTAATGACAGCATTTTAATTTGCTTCTATTTTAGCAGGAAAAAAAATAGCTGGGAGGCCAATTGTGTGCACACTGCGTTGAGTTTAGGCTCAGTGGAGGTCTGTGTGCCCTCTGCAGGAAACATTCACCTCATCTCACACTCACATAAGCACTGCCATGAAACTACATTTCCAGATCACGGCACTCAGAAATACATGTACATGGCAAGAATTATACAAGCAACTATCCCAAACAAATAACATGAAGCTGCATTGTCCCACATATGCTCAGCAGAAAACTGTGTGTGTGTATATATATATATATATATATATAACCATAGAGATTGACAGTTAATATTTTGGTAAATTAGTGGTCCTTAGTTTACATTATATTAATATCATAAATACATGCATATACAGTATATATTAAAAAACAGTATCACTTAAGTAAAACTAAAATTATTTTTATTAACTGTCTTAACTACATATACATATATATATACACACATATACATATATACGCATATATATATATATATATATATACACACACACACACACACATATATAATTTTGTGTGTGAAAAACAAACTTAAAATTGTAAATCTTACAAATACATTAAAATAAAAAATACACTAAATGCTTAATATTTAGAGAACACCAGATAATGAGAAAATAAATAAATTTGCTTAGCCCAAAGAAAAAAATGAGAACTGGTAAGCAAAGTCTCTAAGCTTCATTACTACAGTCCTCAATTCAAAAGACGACAAAATGTCACCCTCGCAAGGGGGTCAGAGTGAGAGAAAAAGAGAGAGGGGAGGCTTTCACACAGCAAAGAGCCAAGAGAGAACACATCTTTTCCTTTTCAGTCTCTCTTTCTCTCCATCCAGTCACTTAGCAACAAACTAGCGACTTGTAAAACCCTGCAAGCTCCTCGTACAGTGAACACTGAGCCAGTGCATGAACAGACAAACAAAAGCAAGAAAAAGAATAAGTGAGAGAGGGAGGGGGAAAGGGGGCAAAGGACAAATGAACAAAATGGGTACTTAGAAATGGCGAGTTCATTTACACCAGAGAAGAGATCTGCCTAAAACTCTCAGACAGTGACACTGAGACGGAGCTACAGAGAGATGTGAGGAAGGGGAAACACAAAAACATTCACAGAATAAAAGCTTTCTGTCAAATAAAATAGGAAACATAAGAGAAGACGGGAGGAGTTTAATGGAAAGAATGGAAAAAAGCAGAAGAAACAGTAGATTGAAGCAGATATCAGCTTGAACTGCAAAGAGCACCCTGGGATCAACATATTCACACCATCAATAAACTCCACTCTGTTGTGCACCCTTCCCTTGATTCAGCTTCAAATATCCTTGATATGAGTTTCAAAGAAATGAAATATTCAGGTGCACTACAAAAAACCTTTTGTCTTAAAAGGACGCAAGTCATATAAAATACATTTATGGTGCATTTTTGTCCAATTGGAGCTATTTTGAGGGTACGGAAAAGAACTGGCTTTATGTTCCATTAAAAATCATACAAGTACAATATTTTGAAACGGCTCCTTGTAGTCAGTAATAATACAGAAAAACGTATAATAAAAACTACTAATGAGCTACCTTAACATATGCAGTGAAATTTATACATTTTATTTTTCTGTAAAATATTGTCAAATGTGTTTGCATTCTCATCATTTTAATAATTATCATTAATATTTATAATGACACCACATACAATTATGCTTATGTTTTATTACGTTCATAAATTTATGTACATTTGCGTAATTTATTACATATTTACTACTACATTATTTTGTCATCTGGGTCAAGCAAAAACAATATACCATCAGGATATCAGTGAAGCACCTATTTCATAGGGCTGTAACGATACACCAAACCCACGATTCGGTTCGTTTCACGATTTTTGACCCACGATTCGGTTCGTATCGCAATTTTTTCCGTGGGGGGTGGGAGAAAAAAAGCGATCCATTCCTTTCAAAGAGCCGTTCAAAAAAACACCCCTACGCTGGGTGCGCCCTCCCTCTATAACTGCTCTGTCTCGTGGAGGATCTCACTTGTGTGCATCTGTGTGAAACACGCATAGGTAAAAAAGAACGACAGAAAGAACGTGGCGTTGGTTGATGGAGCAAGAAATGATGTCCCTGATGTGCTCAATTGGTTTCATGTCTAGGGAACAGGCGGCCCAGTCCATAGCATCAATGCCTTCGTCTTGCAGGAACTGCTGACACACTCCAGCCACATGAGGTCTAGCATTAGGAGGAACCCAAGACCAACCTCACCTGCATATGGTCTCACAAACCGGTCATGCTGTAGGATGTTGCAGGCAGCAGAACGTTCTCCACAGGCGTCTCCAGACTCTGTCCAGTCACCTCTGTCACATGTGCTCAGTGTGAACCTGCTTTCATCTCTTAAGAGCACAGGACACCAGTGGGGAATTTGCCAATCTTCTCAGGCAAAAGGCAAATGTCCTGCACAGTGTTGGGCTGTAAGCAAAACCACCTCCTGTGGACGTCAGGCCTTCATACCACGCTCATGGAGTCTGTTTCTGACCGTTTGAGCAGACACATGCACATCAGGGCTCTGGCAGTGCTCCTCCTGTTCCTCCTTGCACAAAAAGTATTGCACAAAAGGGTTGTTGCCCTCCTACGGCCTCCTCCACGTCTCCTGATGTACTGGCTTGTCTCCTGGTAGCGCCTCCATGCTCTGGACACTACGCTGACAGACACCGCAAATTTTCTTGCCACATCTCGCATTGATGTGCCATCTTGAGCCACTTGTTTGGGTTGTAGACTCTGTCTCATCCTACCACTAGAGTGGAAGCACCGCCAGCATTCAAAAGTGACCAAAACATCAGCCAGAAAGCATAAGAACTGAGAAGTGTCTTGCTAATTTCCACCTGTTGTCTAGTCCATTTGCACAACAGCATGTGAAATTGATTGTCAATCAATGTTGCTTCCCAAGTAGGCAGTTTGATTTCATAGGTGTGGATTGACTTGAAGTTGCAATGTGTTGTTTAAGTGTTCCCTTTATTTTTTTCAGCAGAATATAATAATACTGCTGAAAAGAGGCACTGAAATCGCTTTTCTTTGGTCAGGTTTCCATTTCTCACTGTTTGTCATGAAAAAATGTTATTAATGGTTACAAGATTTGTGCCTTCTTTTTGCTTTCTGCTGATGTGAATTTAGTTTATTCATATGTGTTGATGCATATATATGAGTAAGAGCATATTTAAAAGATAGGGACATTTTTTGTATGTTACTCTATGTCCTTACAGATCACTGAAACAGATTTGACACGTGTCTCTCTGACAGCCCTAGGGTCTGTAAACTGCAGAAGACTGCAGGACAGTATTGTTTAGACAGTCTGTCATTCATTTTGAGTGTTAAGATTTGCTGATATGTTTTTCAGATGACAACGCACACATCATATACACTCAACACACTCAACGCACGTGCGCTGTCGGGCAAAAAACTGCAACAAAGTCAATGAGAAAACAGTAGGATAATAAGAAGACTTCAGGAGCCGATATCGGATATTGGAGGGGCTGGTTTAGCCATTAGTGTGTGACAGGCAGGATAATAGACTCCTGGAGAGGCAGAAGAGATGTGCCGTAAGCGGAGCTGCAGCTGTCGAGTTGTGAATTAAGAGACGTCTTCGATGTAGCCCAAAGGCTGCTGCATTGACTACAGAATGAGTCAATGTTACCAGAACCAAGCTGTGTGTGTGTTGTTATAGAGGTGGAGGGGACGGTCTGCCGCCTGTCTGAATGGGTCTGGGTGGGACTGGTAAAAGCGCTGAGCTGGACTCTGTTTGTAAGCGTTTAAATGTGTGAGTGGTAGCCATACCCCCTTCAGAGAGATTAGACCAACAGTTGCATTTTGGCAGTAGCAGATTTAGTGAACAGAAGGTGCATGGAGCTAGTTTAGTTGGGGTGGGTAAGGGGGATGTTAACCCTGGCATTAAACAGAGTAAGAAAATTAACAGCTTTATGTGTGTAAGTATTTGTGTGCTTCTTTAATATTGTGCATGTATAATATTTGTGTGGTGTGTTTGGCATGTACGATTTACCCGAAAAGTATTTGAACACTTCTGTGTACTCTTGATAACCAAATGAAGAGGGGGAAGGCAAAACACTTGTGTGTAAACCTCCTGCTGAAGTAAATTATATGATACTCCTGGAATATGTGAAATGAGTGGAAAAGAATTTCAGTCATCTCTCCCTCGGCTCAGTTTATTGATTTATCATTTCTTTTTCTGGGTTGCTGTTTTATACTCTAAAGCATAATGGGCTTCCATATTCTAAAGCGTAGTCTGACTGCAGTACCACAATTATTATTTTTTTAAAGTCTGAAATGCTTGCACAGTACAGATCACTAGTGCAGGTCATTTGACTGAAGTGCATGGTAGTATTTGTAACAATGATAATGCAGTTATCATTGGTTGGTAATCCTCTTAAAGGCCATTTCCTCAGCTCTGATGAACAAAATAAACAGACCAGTTGAGCATGACTCCTGAGCTTGCTGCAGTGATGCTGTCGCAGCAATACTGGGGCCTGCTGGTCCGGGGCCTCACGTGCTCGTGCAAATTCTATGTATGGTCAGAGCTGACGATCCCCTCTATCTCGTCTCTCCCTTAGGCCTGCCACACGGGAATGCGCTCCTACATTTACAATAAGAATTCTCTGATTGGCTCGCAGGCCGAGCACTGTGGCATGAGGACCTATTTCTTCAGCGCCGACACACAAGAGGACATGAATGGCTGGATCCGGGCCATGAACCAGGCTGCACTGATGCAGAGCCATGGCGTGAAGAGGTCAGTCACCTCCTGCTGCTGCTGCAAATCTGAGACCTGGGCAGTATGTTCCATTGAATACAACAGGATAAACCCTTACACACTTAATAATAAATGTATGTATTTATTTTCAAATAGTGATTGTATTTGTCAGACATAATACAAAATGACAAAAGCAAACTGCAAATGTATATATATAAAAAAAAAACATAAAAAAAATTAAATAATGTGATGTGATGATTGATATTTCCAGCTATGAGAATTTCTTTTACAAAAGAAGTAATGTGGGCTTTGATTTATTTAGTTAAGGCTGTTCAATGATGTCAGCCATCTGTCAGGGTTCATTCTTGCAATTTTTGTCATTCAAAGCACAACAATCTTATAACGGGCCTAAAGAGCATTTGAACATCACAATTACTGTACACAATATTGGCTGAATTTAAAGCATACACAAACCTAAAAATTGCCTGGTTTACTAGGCTCAAAATAACTGCAGCTTTGCTATTTGTGCTGACTTCATTGTATATTTGAATTTGCTGTTTCTTAACTTCTTAAAAATTCATTTGGGGGCAATTTGCTGTCCTTGAAAATATTTGGATTTTTTTTTTTATATATGCATTTAAGTCACAGGAAATGGTAGCATTAATAAACTATAGCTGTATGCTGTAGACTAGTTATTTGAAGGAATAGTCCACCCAAAAATGTAAATTTACGCACACTCAGGGCATCCAAGATGTGGATTCTTTTAATTCAGTTTTTTCATCAGAAAAGATTTGGAGACATTTAAGATTACATCACTTTCTCAGCAATGAATCCTCTGCAGTGAATGGGTGCCGTCAGAATAAGAGTCCAAACAGCTGAAAAATCATCATAATAGTTCACAAGTAATCAACAGGACTCCAGTCCATTAAATCTGTTTTGGACTATTTTTGTTTCTAAGTGGTACTTTATTTTGTGGATTATTGTGACGTTTTATCAACTCGTTGAGCTCTCATTCTGATGGCACCCATTCACTGCAGACAATACACTGGAGAATGAGTAACCAAAGGCTACATTTCTCAATATCTATTCTAATAAGGAAACAAATATATCTACGTTTCATGTAGCATGAGGGTGAGTATATTTTCAGCAAATGTAATATTTTTGGGTAAACTGTTTATGCTCATGTCAGATGTGATGTATAGATCAGGGGTACAGAACGGCAAAAACAAAAACGGCATGGTGTACTCACTCATCTTCTGCTGTTGTGCTGGTGCAGAGGCATAGTGCCATAGTTGTGTACACTTTGACACTGCAGCTCTGGGGAGGAGTATTACTGCGGCACGCTGCAGCCAGCTGACTGTGGGCCACCAGCCCAGAACACAGCACTCGGACTGGGGGGTGATGTTAATGTGCTGCCCCAATGCTCTTCACTTCCATGAGTGCAGAGATGGTTTGTCCCTGGGGCTCTCCTTATAGCTGGGCTTTTATAGTATACATAAAAGGAGAGTAGGTGGTTAATAACCCTGAAGGTGGTTTATAATGTCATTTATGGTTGGTGGGGCTAGTATAGTGACTGTATTCGTTGGATTTTGTAGGCAAATGCTTTTACACAAGTATGTGATTATTGGCAGTGTTGCTATACTTGCCAATCTCATGGCAGATCACCTGTTGGATCCCGGTGAGGAGTGAAATGTCAGTGTTAGAGCTGCTGTACTGTTTTGAAGTTTCTCTGTAGGCCCTTGATTTTTTTTGAGGGAGCTTTTGAATATAATATAACAGTGCCATCTAGAGATAAACTATCAGTATTGCACATCATGACATTACCTTTGTCAATTTGATTTTTGATGTTTTGATGCATTTTAAGTTTCCTTTTTTTAGTTTTTTTTTGAGTCTCATTTGTAAATGTATCATTAAATATTAACTTTTAAAACCATTTATAAATTATAAATGTTTTTGTTATGTGCTAGGGATGATCAACAGAGAAAATAAATTGCTGAAATGAACTGAATTATTAAATGATAATTGATAATAATTGCTACTGTATAGCTATTTATTTTGTAATTATGCTAAATGTATTTATTATAATTATGGCATATCTGGTAAAAATTTGACTAAAATATATGCTGATTATGACTAGGAAAATGTTAATAATTTTATAATTAGTCAAAAACATAATTTTGAAACCAAATGTGTCTTGGGGACAAAAAGAGTTTGGTTTCAACAATAATAAAAAAAAAAGTCTTGAGCAAATCAGCTTGTTAGAATGATTTCTGAAGGATCATGGACACTGAAGACTGGAGTAATAACTTTTCATCACATAACTAAAATTATATTTAAAAAAATATTTAAGATATTTAATATTTTGAATAATGTTTTTAGAAATATATAATTATATCATTTTAATATGTTTATTTATTTATGGTGAAATAATTATTACTTTGAGCATAAAATAATTATTTTGGGAAGAAACAAAAACTTCTTACAGACCTCAATGTTTTGAATAGTATATATAATGTAGTGTATACAGTAAGTGCATGAGCTTCTTTTATAATGTTGTTATGCCATATTTTTTATACTTTTTGGAGCATAACAGCTCTTGGTACCTTCAACTTAAATTGTGTAGTAAAAAGCAGCTCAGGTGTTAAGCTAAATTTGTCATAGAAGAATGTTTGAAATGTCATGTTGCTAAATTAGGATAGATTCAGATGGTTCAAGGGCAGTTGTCCGCACACTTGAGTTGATGCATAAAGTCTAAACTCACTTCTGTCTTATTTTTTCCCCAATACTATTCGCATAATCATTATATAACAAGGTCAAATATTAAGGGTTTGTTTACTATTCTACTAATAAATAACTTTTTTTTTTTTCACAGAGAAGCTGAAAGAAGCTTCAAACCTGAGCAGCAAGCGGTTCCCCAGTCCAACCATTTCAGCAGCAGCATCATAAGCTCCTCCCAGGCCGAGGGCCTCCAGCAGACAATACATGTAGAGGTGGCAGAGCTGAGGCCGGAGAGAGATGGGGAGGACTGCTATGTTTACAGCAAGGAAGTGTTCGAGGATCCTGTTAAAATCTCTGGAGAGATGGAAGGGATTTCCCAATCAGGTGCCCATTCTCGCCCACCTTCCACAGTGCCCACTCACAGGAACGGGCTGCCCCCCTTGGGCATACCTCCTGATCAGAACGGGAACGAGGTGTATAAGAGGGGTCTCGTCCCCCGTACAGACACAGAGAAAAAGGTACAAAGGAAAACTGCGCTGGCTCAGGTCGAGCACTGGGTGAAGGTGCATAAAGGAGACCCCAAAAGGTCAGTTTTATGTGCTTGTGCTGTGATAAGGGAAAAAATTACAAAAGCATACAGGGATAGTGTAATACTCTAATTAAATGATGTAACATTGGGAACTCAAGCCACTGTAGGATTCTGTTCACATATAGATTCTTCTTATAAAGGAGCTCCCACTAGTGGTTATGATGTAAACTCAGTAAATATTAAAGGCAATGTTTTGTGTTGTAGAAACATCATTCTGATTATTCTGGTTAAAATGATATTTTTTCCCCTATTTATTTGTAAAAACTATCCAGTAATTACATTTACACTATTGCACTTAAAATAAAAGCCCATGGGACATATCTGCATTTTAGCAGAAAAACACTTGTAATCAAGTACTATAAGTATTATACTGTAAGTAAATTATAATTTATAAATTCAATTTAATTATATTCTATATCTCTATATATCTATGTATCTTTCTATGTGTCTATCTACTTATAAGTATATAAGTATATGCATTATCTTTGTGTGTGTGTGTGTATGTACAGTATATGTACAGAAAGTATTCAGACCCTCTTAAATTTTTCACACTGATATATTCCTCTGTATACTCTCTGCCATTTGCTAAAATCATTTAAGTTCATTTCTTTTTCTCATTAATGTACACACTGCACCCCATATTGACAGGAAAAACAAAGAATTGTTGACATTTTTGTAGATTTATTAAAAAAGAAAAACTGAATTATCAAATGGTCCTTAGTATTCAGACCCTTTGCTGTGACACTCATATATTTAACTCCGGTGCTGTCCATTTCTTCTCATCATCCTTGAGATGGTTCTACACCTTCATTTGAGTCCAGATGTGTTTGATTATACTGATTGGACTTGATTAGGAAAGCCACACACCTGTCTGTATAAGACATTACAGCTCACAATGCATGTAAGAGCAAATGAAAATAATGTGGTCAAAGGAACTGCCTGAAGAGCTCAGAGACAGAATTGTGACATGGCACAGATCTGGCCAAGGTTACAAAAACCCTAAGAGCACAGTGGCCTCCATAATCATTAAATGGAAGACGTTTGGGACGACCAGAACCCTTTCTAGAGCTGGCCGTCCGGCCAAACTGAGCTATCGGGGGAGAAGAGCCTTGGTTA
The DNA here is from genome assembly GCA_032353835.1 of Enteromius viviparus. Lineage (NCBI taxonomy): Eukaryota > Metazoa > Chordata > Actinopteri > Cypriniformes > Cyprinidae > Enteromius > Enteromius viviparus. The sequence continues at coordinate 5,921,566 of JAUCNO010001819.1, forward strand.
GAGAGGAAAAGAATAACACTAAGATCACTGTGGCTGAGCTCCAGAGATGCAGTCGGGAGATGCGAGGAAGTTGTATAAAGTCAACCATCACTGCAGACCTCCACCAGTCTGGGCTTTATAGCCTCTCCTCAGTGCTAGACACATGAAAGCCTGAAGAAAAAAGATTCTCTGTTCTGATGAGACCAAGATAGAACTTTTTGGCCTTAACTCTAAGTGGTATGTGTGGAGAAAACCAGGCACTGCTCTTCACCTGTCCAATACAGTCCCAGCAGTGAAGCATGGTGGTGGCAGCATCATGCTGCAGGGTGTTTATCAGCTGCAGGGACAGGACGACTGGTTACAATCGAGGGAAAGATGAATGCGGCCAAGTACAGGGATATCCTGGACCAAAACCTTCTCCAGAGTTCTCAGGACCTCAGACTGGGCCGAAAATTTACCTTCCATCAAGACAATGACCCTAAACACACAGCTAAAATAACGAAGGAGTGGCTTCACAATGACTCTGTGACATAATATGGCGTGCTGTGTGAACATTAACGAGAAAAAAAAGTTAACTTGAGCAAATGGCTGCAATATAACAAAAAATGAAATGAAGGGGGTCTGAATTCTTTTTGTACCCACTGTATATTTCAAAATCTACTGTTTTTACTTTATTTTTAAATGCAACAACATTAAATAAATGTTAACGACCCCAAACCTTTGAACGGTAGTGTATATATATTTATACACATACACACAAAACTTTTTTTTAATTATAATTCCATACACACAACAACAACTTCATATTATATATTATAGTTACAGTACAGAAAACTGAAAATTTTAATATGAATAATATGAATGACAGCATATGAGAGTGTAGACGTGTGTAGATGATAACCAACACTGGAAATACTGATGCATGTGATGAAGTGAGAAGAGGAACTGAGCAATGCCAGTCTGCAACAGTCCTTCTCTTTGCTATGAGTTTCACACATTTGTAAGGACGCATCCAATATTCACATCAGGGAGATGAATTTAAAGATAGGATTTTCGAGCTGGCATTGCCTGTTCCTGAGGAAGCAGAATGAGTTGCAGAATGCATGCTGAAACACATCAATGCACATGGACTATGTGCATTTTTCATCTGCCTAGGAAAATGCCATACATGGGATGGTGATGGAGTGGAGATCCGCTGATAGTAATGAATGGAAATTAAAGTACCTATTCATGCAAGAGGCTGACTCAGGAGACGGCCTTTCCACCAGATGCACCCGGTTCAGCTCCCATAATGCACCAGGTCACAACAGGAAGCAATAGGCCAATAGGAATGAGAGAATAAGAGTGAGCAAAAACAGAGGGAGGTGAATCACGGCCTATGAGAAAAATGTTAACAAAATCTAGAAGAATGTGTTGAAATGTCCCCTGTTGTGAAATATCAGTCAGATAAGCAGGGTGAGTGGAAACACAATTAACATTAAAGGCAGCAAAGCTAAGCAGAAATACGCCACTGAGAGAGCAAAAGTACAACACTCCAGAGAACAGGACAAGATGAGTAATAAACTTTGTATTGTTCTATGAATTTTTGTGTGCAAAATCAAGGCATTTCAATAGAAAATCATGCACTTTAGAATTGTGCGAGAGGGTACAATTTTTCCCCTTGCAGATTTGACCAACAGATCATATTTAAATGCATTAACCTCACTACAAACAGTTCTAAAGATATCTTAATATTAAAGAGAATACACATGCAAGACTCTTCTTCACATGTACACTTTGCAGACAAACAAATTAATTGCTGACTAAAAGAAAACAGTTAGAGCAGAAAACACTGGACAAACAGCATACCTCTGGGTTTAATTCACATGAAAATAAAGCAGCCACATGTTCAAATAGCTGCTGGCTAGTTTCACTGATGGAGATCTCTTAACTAACAACCTGCTAATTAACACCCAGAGCGCCAAAGAGAGAACAAGGCCTCTCACCTTGCTCTGGTACATTACAGACTGTAGGGCAAGTAAGAGGGAGGATATTAGAAATAGAGTAGATGTATAATTAATCTGCCTGCTGGCACAATAGTCAAACAAATTCCAGCACTGGGGAATACGGGCAGGGTAATGGAGTTTGAACGATGCAATGTGTACCCATAGGGAAGAATGACTGAGCGGAGGAAATGAATGAGCTGCAGTGATGGGATCAAACATTCCTGGAGTATTGTTCTTCAGAAGAGGCTTTGCTTCAGGAGGAGACTGAGGTAGATAAAGCAAAAAAACTAAGCTTGACACAAATTTCAAAGTTAGAGGTTAGCTACCAGTTAAAAAAAAAGCTACAAGGGTTTTAGCCAGACTTGATTTTCCAGAGCATTAAGTATAATAAAAATGGTTTTAAGCCTTTTGGGATATCATGTTCTTAAACATTATTTCACTGTCCACCAGACCGCTGTAAACAGTGGGAGGAAGTTTGTGAGGCTCAATGGAAGCTTGCCATCAACAGGCCTCACTCAGAGAAAGGTTTAGATAATGATGTTCCCATGTCTGTTCTGTGAAAGAGAACAGGGCTGTGGAAAACTTGTTGAACGTGTTGGGTGGAAGCTCAGTGTGAATTCCTGTTAGCAAACAGCAGCTTCAGTGATGACAGCACTGTGATAACAGACATCGAGGGGAACATTACCAGTTAAAAAGCTACTCCAAATTTAAAGAATAAGTCAGAGAGGCTGCAAAATACAGCGTTTATCCACTTTAAACCATGCTGATAGATAACACAAAGAGTAAAAAGCCTTACAAAATGTTGGTATCAGACGAATTGTTAAAAAAAAAAAATTTAAAATTGTGTTATCTTTGCTCTCGGAATGCATCGAAAATATTTCAATTTGTGTTACAAAGATAAATTAGGGTCGTATAGGTTTGGAACGACATGAGGGTGAGTAATTAATAACCGAATTGTAATTTTTGGGTAAACAATCTTTTAATATAGTTTATCAATTACAGGGTTTATGGCTGCTAAGCATTTTAATTAAGTTTAGTGGCATTTTTATAGAAATTTAATTCATTTTAGTTTGTACATTGTGATTCATTCATAGAAAATGAGATGCTTTTAAATTAGCATGTTCTGAGGGTCTTTACCTCTATGACAAGAATCTATTAGAAAACCGAGTACAGGAACATGATGCTATTAGTTAAAATAAGCAGAGTTTTAGTTGAGTACCTTATGAGGCCGTGAGCCCCCAGAGCAGAGAAAGTTTACTTAGTGATCTGTCACATTAATCAGTCATCCCTGACTGCTGCCCACACAACACCGCTGATAATATGCCACATGACACAGACTTCCTGAAGGCTTAGTCAAAACAGCCAGGGAAGGTGAGCCTACACACAGGAACAGTAGAATTAGAGTGCAGATTATCATGATGCTCTTACCTTGAAGGCGTACTTGCGGCTGATGTGGTCCTCGGGTCCCACGGGGGAAATGACATAGCTGGGCAGAGGAATGCTTCCCAGAACTGTCTCTTCTCGACTATCTGTAAGCATAGTGCAGATTTTAGAAGAAAATGTATGAAAGTGGTTAGATTACAACGGAGCAATGTTTAGTTTGTTTGTTGGCAATACTATTAAACAGACAGTGAGACTCCAGTCTGCCCACCAAAATGCAAGACAAAGGAATAAAAATAGAAAATGAAAAACCTACTATTATGTAATAAATTATAGGTGCTCTCATAATAATGTATGAAAAAAAAGTTTTTACTTATAAAGCATAAGGATTGTGCAAAAAAAATTAGATAACTGCAGCATATTAACTAACTGAGTATTATAACTCACCTTTATAGTAAAACAGGCAGTAATCAGACAACACAAACCATTTCCTCTTCCACAGTCTCATGCCTGAGCTGTCCTGATGGTGGAAGAAGAATAATCAGCCCAAACAAAATCATTTTCAGAAAATAAACACCTTAAGAAAATTAAGAGTTCAGCATTACTAACCAAGGCATATTTTAGTACTGGCATTTAATTGAAGGCCCCCTTGTATAAACTATATATTTATTTATACGCTATGTATAAGATGTTCTATATGTGAGTCTTAGCTCATAATAAGGCCTAACTATGAACTAATCTAACATCTGAAAAACATTCCATTCAGATCAAAATCAGATTCTGTTTTCGCTCTTATCAGGGTTTCACTTTTAAAGGGGCTGCACCTGTTTGTAGAGCCATCCTCTCACCACGACTGGGATGTTAGGGTTCCTTTTGATGGAATGGTCACGCTTGCCAAAGCAATGCACCTTCCCACTGGATTTCAAACTCTGTGATATTTAAAAGAAAAAAGAAAACAACTTGCTTCATTTGATTTGATTGAAAATCCTGCATAGGCAGGCATCAGTATGGTAAATTGGCATCCAAATGTATTATTTCTTTTGGTTCTCGTGAGGAAACAAGCTTGCTAAAAATGTGTTGTTGTTGTTTGTATTGCTAAATGTTTCCTGTGAAGAGTAGGTTTCAGTTGGTGAAGGGCAATAAAAGACTGTTTGTACAGTATAAATGATAACCATTGTGCCTATGGAATATCCCTATAAAGCATGGAAACCCAACACGTGTGTATGTGCATGTTTATGTGGTTTATGAGGACACAAATTTGTATAATGACAATATGAAGGTGATTTATGGACATTTTCAGTGTTCCCGTAATTCAAAAGGCTTTAAAACTATACTAAATGGTGCTTTTATGAAAATCTTAAAGTGCACATAGTTTCCTGTAAGGGGTAGGTGTAGGGTCAGTGTGGGCAATAGCACCTACAGTCTGTACAGTATAAAAACCATTACACCTATGGAGAGTCCCCATAAATCACAAAAACCAACATGTGTACATTTGTGTGTATGTGTAAGTGTGTGCGCACACACAGTGATGCGGGGCCTCTGGAAATGATCGATCGGTTTGTGAAAGCTCATATGATGCTGACACACACAGTACTGTCATTGACAGGCCAGCATCAGACTCTTTACCACACACAGTCAATGTGTGTCAGACCAGGCCATTATAACTTGACTAATGTGTCAAAAACACTCTTTAATAGGGAGAAATATCTGCATATCCACATTCCCATTACCAGTGAAACTTCAGAAATGTAAGTATGAATGCAAACAACTTACATGTTATCTAAAAATGTGTAAAAAAAAAAAAAAAATGTATGCTTTAAAAATTGTATGTAATTAGAAATTATTTAAAAAAAAATTGTGCATATACACACAATTATTGTAGATACACTTTTATATAAAATTAAAAATTACTTGTAATTATATTTATAATGCAATTTTATTCATTACATTTTCAGAATTTACATTTAATTAAAAAAAACACTAAAAAATAAACTTAAAACCTAGCCTGAAATTGAAGAGCTTGTCAGATCTTTGACTTCTAGTACAGCCCTTATTCTGTAACACCTGGAAAAACTCTATATATGGCAGTGTATATTAATGCACCAAGACAGAGTATTAGGGGCACCAGGAAAACAGTTCTGCTGCATTTACACCTAGAGTGTAACTGTGCCACACACGCTCAGATTTAATTAGCAGGAAGTAGCGAGAGGCGTTCTGTGCATTTCTCAATCCCCTGCAGATGTTCTATGCAGTATTACCTCATGACCTCTGCACAACGCAGCCGACTCGCACAGAGATTAAGTCCAGCTTCTCTGGTGCTAGAAAAATCGGTAACCTATTATACCTTCGGCTTGGGTCATTTATCAAAATTGGAGGAATATAGCACAAATTGATGAGGCCAATTTACTCTCCCTATTACCTATAAAAACATTATCAGTTTTCAATGATTTAATATGAGATACACACACACACACACACACATTAGTAATGGTGAGGCTTGCTGGATAATTAGCCAGCTTAGCACTTTCAGGAACCGGAAGTGCTTTGTGTAAATGTTTGCCATTATTGAGAATCAGTACTATGACAGACTACACTGAAACAGTCTAAGATCAGCACTAAACAAGGCTGGGCTTCTCACCCTGGGTCCTGAGTTGGGGTCAGCAGGGGATGAGGAGATGGCGACAGAGGACTCGCTGACCATACTGGGAGGCCTCGGCTCTGGTGGTGGCTTGGACATGCGTAAATTTGCCCTGCAAAAGTCATAAATAAAAGACATGATCTTCACCAGGTATACGGTGTGGTTCCCAATACATGGTGAAGGCATCAGTAAAAAAGGTACATTTGTGTAATTTAATAACCAGCAAAGTAAAGCAAAGCCTGTGGATACAAAGTGTTCAAGAGACTCAAGTAACACATTGACAAACACATTCCCTGCAGGCAAACTACTCAGAGACCAGAACAGGTGGAATAGTCAACAGACAATATCATAACAGCATATGCAACTCTAGTGAGAGTATTAGTCTCTCAGGTGACCTGGATATGGCAACAGTGACAACAACACATTAGGAAAACATTCAGCACCTGTCAATCAACCTTGCATTTTCATATGAAAACTGGGGACACCTGATTTCTAGTGATTATCGTCGTCTTGACTACAGAGACGTCTCTGTATTGCTAAAAGCGCTATATAAATAAAAGTGATTGATTGATTGATAAATGAAAGAGAATTGACTTTCTTCACAAAGATTTTGTTTTCATGTTATCTCTGTATAACTCCTATATGTTTACAGGAGTAAACTTCTGCTGCTTTTGTTGCTGTTAGTGTTGTTTATTTTTTATTATTTGATTAATAAGTTAAGTACACTTAAGTATAAGTGTTTCTTTCTTTTAGACCAGTCGAATAGTGGGTTACACAATTTCAGGTTTAAATTAGTCATAACGCACAGCCTTACTACATTCCTACCTATCTTACCTATCTATTTCCCTTCTTACATCCATCTATCTTGCCTACCCACCTACCCAGTCACATGTCTAATTTGAATTGTAACAGTGCCTTATTTGGAAACTAGAGAAACCCCATATTTAGCTCATCTGGTTGTGAGCACCCTGAGGATGAGGAGAGCGGTGGAATGCACTGCAGCTAAAGAATGCAGGGCATCTGCAGAAGTCACATTACAAGCCACAGTCAATACACTCAGTCTGACTCTGCAGCGGTTCCACTGGAATTTACAATAAAGAGTGCAAACACTTATATAGAAAGTACTGGCAATGTTCTTTAAACAGGATAAATAAAATAAATAAATAAATGCCAGAGCCACAATCACTGTGATACAAATGCATCAGTGCCAATGCCTTCTGGAAGTATTTGCGTCCATTTTTCTTCCCCAAATAAGGAGAACTGCATAAAAAACTGCATTGAGATTCAGTTAATGCTAATGTAACATTTTGGGCAAATCAGCAGAGAAAAGAGTGGGTTGCCAGAGAGATGAGGGAGAAGGGGGGAATAGAGGACACAAGAAAGGTGAAACAAACTGTCAGAGCTGCCGCTGCAGATAACAAAAAAAACCTTCTTCCATACACTGTCAAAGAGAAGTGTCAGATTCAGAGACTGCAGAGAGAAAGGTATAACCTAGAGCCACCAGACTGTTGCACCATTCAACCAGACATCTGTTACATTTCTAAATCTCCTTCAAGGAAATGACAAGGCATTTTGGACTGGTACCCAAAAAGTTAGAATTCATTGGATAGACAGTTATTTTTCCCCATAAAAAGTGCTAAATTAATTTGGTATTGGGTAGTTTATGTGATGGCCACTTTGAAAACAAAATACTACTAACAAATTCTGAGGCGAGACCGGGAGCCAGAGCCAGACAGCACAGTCACAGAGTGCCTACAGTCTGTCTGATTCATATTACACACAAAATTGCCAAGCGCTGGCTGAAATAGCCTACTGCAATGGGATTGGCTGGCTCAACACATCTTCCAGATATAAGGTGTATAGAGTTTTTTTATCAGTATGCCTGGAAACAAAGCTGTTTACAAGGTATCAGACTGCTCACATTTGATTTCTCTTCCCTTCTTCTACCTTTAAGCTCCAGCTTTGTATACCACTAACAACTCATCAGTATTGCAGAGCATGGAATCTCTATAAGATATAAGTTTAGAGGCGCACACTAGCAAAAAATCACATGGGTGGCATGTAAATGGCATGTAAAAACAAAACAGATTGGTATCTTACTTGCTAGTCAGACAATATCTTCCTCTTTAAGTGGGTGAATTAATAGCAAAAGTCAGCAAAAAGACAGTCAAAAGTCTGGCTATGAAAGACTTGCAGTAAGTGAAATAAAAACAGCACCACTGGTACTCGAGCATATAATTGAGTCTATAAAATGTAGTAGACTCTCAGAGGCCTTCAGAGTAGTAACAAAAATGTCTCTTACTAACAGCTCCGTCTCTCAGGGACACTCTTTTAGAGAATCATCTGAAACTCACACCATCACTTATATCACACAGAAGGTGTGGACACATATGGTGAACTCTGATGTATTAGTGGGTTGAATCTAGAACACGCTGAGAGAGCAGAGAAGTGAAAAACTTACTGCTCTTAAATCATCGACTTCATTCATCAAATAACACACTTGGGACGTAAGTATAACTGACCCAACACAAGGGGAGAAACTTGGGGAAAAGCTGTAATAGCATACTAGAGCTGTTGCTGGTAGAATATGACTTACTGTATTTCTTTTCACAACAAAAAAAAAAATATTATAAGTATTTATTAAATTCAGTTATAACCCAACAGATCAAAAATAATGTGTTTTAGACACATGTGGCATCACATTTGAACCTGAGGCGGGTTTTTTTTACAACAAATCTACAAATACATGTATGCATTATATATGGTGATAATAGAAAATAAACCAGTGAGAAACAGAAACGCATGATGTAACTGAACAAGGTCATCAACCAAAAAAAAAAAAAGAAAAGAAATTGACTATGCTGCTAAAACTCACCAAAGCAAGCAGATTTCCAAGCTACATGTCAGGCTGACTCCACGTTTTTCATGGGTGCTGGAGCTAACAGTAAAACACAATAACCCTTTCCAAAAACTGACACATGGGCACACACAGACAGCCCCTCAACAAAACCATAAACAGCTTCTTTTTCCTGTGGAATGTGAGGAGTTCCTGCAGTGTGACAGAGTCAGGAGGTGTTTGTGGCCCGTGTACAACATCAAAACAGCAGGAAGCTACACCAGCATTGTCATGGGAAGAGCTGCGGTCTAAAACAACACTGCTTCTTTCTCCCCCTCATTTTTCACCTCAAAAACTGGCTTTCATCCAAAATTATTTGAAGTATGTTTGCACCCTGGGACTTGCTAGTGTTGTATCTAGGCTTCGTATTATTTACCTACACTGTCTTTTGAATGGATGGGCACAGTGGACCTTTATTTTTTGCTGGAAAGATGAAAAAAGGTCCTCGCTGAGGCTCAGCAAGATCCTAGTCTAAAGAAAAAATCCCCACATTTTCTTCTCAAATGCTCAGAGCTTCACAGAGGGGGAGCCTCAGACCCAATAACCTGGTTAAGTAGCATAATACATAGGATACAGTGGTATATAATGAGCTTACTTTACACGATGATACAGCAGTTCTTAAACTGCTACCAAAAAAACAACATAAGTGTCAGAATCAAATACAGTATCCAATAATAAATCTCCAATAAAACGTTTAATTTAATGAATTTATTTTAACCAGTATCATAGTTATTTTAATGTATGGAGTTGTTTTTTTGTTGTTGTTGTTCATTAATAGATGTTAATATTTCACACTGAACATGAACTGAGAATCTGTTAGACATGCACTTTATGTGCATTGATTACATTAATAAAGTTACCAATAAGTGTTGCATCCAGTTCGGCCATTAAAGAAATGAATAATTTATACAAAAAAACAGTCAGGCTTTGTGGCAGACAATGCACCATGCCCTAGTGTTTGTTGAGATGTGCACTGTGCTCAGATTAGCCATTCAGATCAATAGTACTGCACTACCAGGGGATCAGAACACTTCTATCACTGCACACGTTTCCACTGACATCACCACCAATGGGATCGCAGAACACATTTTAGCCCTTCAGAGAGAAGGGGTGGGAGTATGCAGGGCTATTAAGGGCACTCAGATCAACTGAAATATCAGTATACTACTGTACATATTTAGGCAGGGTGTGTCTGTGCCAGTCGACCATAGTAAATACATATTCTCTAGAATTCCGGATCTACAACTTGCTAACACACACGCAACTTTCTGATTATGATGAATTGTCAAAGTTCAGCACTTATCACAGCGTGAGTTTCCATTGCTAGATTACAAGAGGAAAAAGGCAGGGTTGATGAGAAGAGAAGAGCGAATGAGGCCGGACTTGTGCTTAAAATAGCACTTTTGAGCAGCCAGGAGTGGTAAGTATTCCAGTTATGTCCTGTATCTCGCTCTTCTACAAATCACAGGCACTCGAGAGCCCACAGAACATTAAGAGTCTCGCCGACTTAACAACACAGCTGCGAGTGACAAACTTCCTCTCTCGCTTAACACTTCTGCCCATGACCTTTATCTCTTGGGCCATCAAACAACAGGTCCGTAAGCTGGTAAACTAATAACTAGATCCCTCTGTGACACAAAGCTCAAGTGACACTCCCGATGATGGTTAATCTGAGCCTGAACCTGGCACAGGGCCTCCACGCACGGTGCCCCTAATGAGAAGCATCAATCAACTCTGGCAGCAACATTTACTTACCTGTCATCTGCATGAGAAATGGTCTTCATGGCCGCGTGCGATATTCCTACAAGAGCACAACATTCTGAATCCATGAGCCCACCTCTAGATGGAGAACATGGAGCGATAGCAGGGAAATCGAGGTAGGCGACTGAACTTCGTTATTGCAAACCCTCGGCTCAGTCTTTCCTCTGGTGTAAGCGAGTAACAGAATGAGATCTGTCTCAGCGGGGCATGTAAATCTGAGCTCTCTTAACCCTCACAGCACTGATGAGGGGAAAAAAAATCCCAGCTCAGCTTACTGGCATATAGGAAGATAGAAATTAATGGAGAGGAAGAGGACACGAACAGGTGCTGTGGGACGCACCAATGGAATAGTAAAAGAAAATCAACTAATTTTATCGTAATTTAACTTTGGTCATTATCAACCATAAATATACAGTAAATCAATGTTCCATAACAGCAAGATTTCAATTCCACTTTATTTATTTAGGTCGTATTTAGTTTGCTTTTTGATTCCATTAACATTCCCCTGGTTCTCTGTTTATATTGAGTTGGACATGAAAGCATCTGCGGTTCGGTTACTAAATCAAGATCCACTTTGAACGGGATGATTGACTAATTGATACCAAGTAATTAAGGATGCATTTAAAATTGCATACTCTGAGTAGGTTCTTCTTCTGAAAAATTACTTCACAAGAGTTAAAGAGTTCTACATAGTGTAAATGTAATTCAGACATTGTTATTTCTAGTAAAGCAATTCATTTGTCATATTGTCACTGGCAGTAAAGCAATGCAACTAATAGGTTATTTGACATTTACAAATCCTCCCCTGTTGCCTCATGGGATAGTACAGCACGCTCGGTATGGCAAAGTGGTATTCTTTCCATGTTAAACTGAATTTTTGTCCGATTAGCTACAACAGTGACACAAAAGATACGGTTTCTATTTCCACAATGTTACAGATGGAACAAGAACATACATACTGTACGGTCTATAATGATTATGTGCTTTATTCAAGGTTAAACAAGTCTAATATGAGGGTTGTTTTTGCCTGAACTTATAGCCAAACTAAAAGCGACAACAGTTTTTACTGTACCTCATATCTTGAAATTAAATCAATTATGTACTTTAACACTTTAAACCCACTGCAAACAAATGAGTGTGTTCCATGAAACAGATGGTATCAGTCCGTCAGTACATATATTTAATAATGTTAAAAAGCGTATCTATTTCTTTGTAAGTGCAGAGTGCTTCCAGAGAGATCCCGCCCCCCCACACACTTGATTGGCTGTGAAATTTTATTGATTCTATCGCATCACATCTGACATATTGTCATGTCGCGTGTATTTAGGACATGGTATAAGTTTAAATTGATTGTAAATCGTTTGATCAAATGATTAAAAATATATATATTTTTATCAGTTTGCAAATTGGTGTACATAAGTGTTGTGTGTTTGTTCAACACCCAATTATTCTCCCTCATCATGTTCAATTCAATCTAAAAACTAAAACAAATTTGCCGAGATGTCATGAATTTTGTTACAAATGTATTTTACTTAATTATGTTAGTAGTTTAAAACATAGGTAGCTTCAAATTATCTTACTTAATAAAATACAAATCACCAGTTATCTTCGACTCAATTACTATTTAGTAATGCATCTTCAAGCTAGAAAATGACTACATCAACTTCACAGGAAAATGCAATAATGGTAATGGCCATCATTACCTCTGGAAATTTCCAGCTGATTTGCTGATTCCAGCCCAGGCATGTAATAGCAGTGGCTCGAGAATCATTACTGTACATCTCATTACTCAGGCATCTGTTAAAGAACAATTTAAAAATCTTGCAGCTAATCATTTAATCCAAGGCCCTTAAGAACTTCAAAAACACAGCTAACCGTACAAATAACCAGGCATTGACCTCTTAACCACAAGACCTCAGAGAAAGCAGGAAGTGTGCATCCTAAAGTATTTTGTGCAAATAAAAGGAAGAGAGGCACTCACTGGTCGTGTAAAACGAAGTCAGTGTTTTCTGAGGAGATATGTCCAGTCACAGGATGTCTGAATGTCGTCGTCCTCAGGTTGTGGCTGCATCCAAGAAGAAACAGAGGGAAATGGGGAAAAACAAGATAAGAAAAACAAAATGAGCAATCCTATATTAATCATATTTAATTTGGCATTTCCCTCTCCTGCTGTGGGTAATATAGCCGTAAGAGCAACATTCTACAGGAACACACTAAGTTTGAGGGATTCTGATGGCTTTCCCACAGGAGCGCAGAATGTGTGGCCTGGCCAAGCCCACTCATATTATTTAACACAAAGTGTGGGGCTAAGCACAAACCGCTGCAGAAACTTTATTGATTTCAATTATACAGGGTCATTCACTGTTTTAACTAGAGCATTAAAACATCTCACTGTCATCAGGTGTAATAAGACAGAGACAGGGGGCTTCTAAGGGTGAGAGGACTGTGAAATAACACCCATAATATGCCTGCTGTCATCGGTTCAGTTATTCATTCTGTCTTCACACTCAGAGTTTGGCTAAAGGGAAGCGAGTGGAGGTAATTTGATGAATGAGGAGGTAATCACCACGTGAGTAAATGTGATCCTATATGAGGGGAAAAGGCTCCACCGCAAGTCACTTATCTGCCTATCATCAGTTTCATTATGTTTTTAAAAAAAACTATAGTAGGTCACTTTGCCTCAGCGAGTCTCTGTAGACTCAAGGCTGATAGAAACAGTTAAGATTAGAACAGATGTTAGAACTAAAGCAAGCCTAGTAACAGTTCAAATCATATTTACTAACATATCGCTTCGGACTGATAAAAAATTATAATTAAGCTTTCAGTCATCATAAAAAAAATCAATGAAATAAAAAGCTTTCAGAAACCAACTTTCAGAAACAACCAATAAACAATAAACATGTGTTTAGTACAAGTGTTTACTGACAGTGTACAAGGTGACCTTCAGTCCAGGATAACTGCACTCAACATTTTGATCTGGAGATTATAAAAGGGTACACACACAAAGCAAACAACACCGAATAGAACAGAATTTATTTTTCCTCTTGGCACTTAGTTACTCAAAACATTAACAGCAGGGATCTATATCACAAGAGATATATATCAGCATCCCACAAAAGCAGCCTCTCTTACAGGCCTTTCTTCCATGGCGATGGAAGCACGTTCAGCATGACAAGAAAGCTTAGGTATGCACCTTTCACGGTACACTGTCAAATTTAACAGGGTGTGGAAAAAGCTTTTCTGCCTCTGAGAAACATGCCATCATACACTCCCAGTGACACATCATTGTCAAGTTCATTCTCTAGTGAACAATCATACCACAGGAATCTGAGGTACAAACATCCTCATAAGTTCAGCTGAATGCAAACATAAATGTCTCCAAACACTACAACAAGCTTTTATCTCTTATTCAACATTTAGTGCATCAGCAAACTCTGCTGCATAAAAGCTTTTCAGTGGCTGCATGAAAGAACATCTGACATGAAAGCGTGTACTACAAAGCCTTTACTACAACAGCGGTTTCATGCAGTTCCTGAATAAATTCTAATATACTGAAGTCAATTTTGCGAACTCATCTGTGAGATTAATGTATGTAATGATCAACATCATAACAAACCAAATAAAAACTGTAAAATGTGCAGTCTGGTAAAACCTTAGTAACACTAATCGAACACAACAAAAAAACCTGCATGATAAAAAACTGTGGAATAAATATTAGCAAATAATGTTTGCTAAAAGCACTGGAAGCCGCAAAGTTGCTCCTGAAATGCTTCATCCTTGGTTTTGCAGTGAGCATGGTCAGTCCATCAATGTAATGTACGCTAAAAGACCCTCTTCTGAAAGGTTATTCATCACTATAGGGCTCTAAGCCCATTCTTAGGCAGCCTGACTGCAACCAGGCCTCTCTTTTTTAGGTATGCCATCCACATCTGAAAGGAGACAGCCGCAAACCTGCCATCAGACTCCATTAAATTACATTCACCATTTTTTCAAACGTCATGCCCCTATAGAGTCAATATGAGCTAGGCATAAGAAACAGAATAATCTATTATAATGGATTTTAATAGCTGGATTGGATTTCACAAAGTGACTTTAAACCACAATCAATGTAAACAGATGACTTAAATAACAACAGAGTAAAAGCATATATGAGAAAGCTTATGTCCATCACAGAATAAAAAAAAAATTAATATTTGCAACTTTTTATCTCTCAGTTCAAACGTATGTCTTCAGAGTTATGAGACATAAACTCAGGGCAGTCAGATACAAACCTCCAATTGCAAGAAAAGTGTCAGATTTGTGGCAAGCTTGTTTCTACCAAGAAATAAAAAAAGACAAATACAAGTGAAACTTTTAATCTTTTTATACAATTCTGACTTTACTCTCAAAATTCTAATCTCACAACTCCAAACTGTGAGAAAAAACAACAACTCACAGCTTCAGTAAAAAAATCTTTAAGAAATAAACAAATTTATTGTTTAATTCCATGGCAAAAATAAGCTTCCATACTACCAATGGCGGCGCTACGGGGTGGCCATGGCCGATCCCCCGGCCACCCCGATGGCTCTGAGGAATAAGTTGTCAAAACGTTCAGTAGATCGATCGCGAAGAACATTAGTTCCGCCTACAAATTCCCCGGGTGTGATTCCCAAACG
>JAUCNO010001819.1:5939659-5966672 GCA_032353835.1 Enteromius viviparus
CTAATTTATGCCACCCCCAAAATGATCACATAATCATCCTGGCCACCCCACAGAAAATTTCCTGGCTCCGCCACTGCATACTACTGACAGCACTGTACAAAAACTCCTAACACAACCGTGGTCATTTTATTTTTAGACCACCAAACACAACAAAACATAAGTGCTGATTATCTGAGAAGAGCTCTCTAGGTCACAAACTGCAGTTAAACAAACCAGAAGTGAAACCTGTACAAAAACGATGATGCATGCAAGGTACTGTACCTCGCTCAGTCGTCATCTGCCTAGCAGGCACAGACTGGGGCACCTTCCTGCAATGGGCTACAAAAACAAAAACACAAGCACATTTCCTCTTTCCCTAGCTTTGTTCCAAAAGCATCATGCCAAGCGCTTCGCTAAACTACATCTGCCTTTTACAATAGTTTTGCTATTTTCCACTGTTAATTAGTAATCTGCGTTCTTTAGCTCTTTTGTTCTCATCATATTACTTCCGAACTACTTGCTACGGAATTCCCTGCATTAGCATTGGAGGATAAACAAAACGGCAAACAGTAGTGCTGTTTGTTTAGCCGTGATGCAGGCAGCATATGACATTATGAATGATGACTGTGAATTAACTCTTGTTCCTGTTGGGACTGCCGTTTTGTCTTAATTCTAGAGACAAGAAATAATAGAACAAACTAGAGGCGTGTTGACCCCTAAAATATATATCCTTGATATACTGACACAAGACCATTGATTATTTTTTTCTAATAAAACATTAAAGATTTAAAAAAAATAATGATAATAAATGATAAAAATATGGAAAATAATATCAACATTATGTCCAGTATTCCAGAAACCACAAGAATGCTGACATTCAAGTGAAAGAGGTTGTGTAGTGCAGTCTGACCTGTTGATATTCATTAGATTAAAGTCCACATAGAGAAGTATTATACTCCTCTAGTACTATGACAGCTCATACCCGTGGGATGAACATATTACTTGGCATCTCACAAGAGCCGAATAAGCAATTGTGAAACCAAAAGCAATGTTTATATAGAGCTAAAACACCACATTATTTAACAAAACTGCTGATAGCAGTACAGCTACACAAAACATACCCAGAGTTTTCCTAGTACTGCAGTTCAAGTCATAATGCAGGAAAAAACTCCACTGGTACTGCAGTGCATCAACAAAAAACTTTATGGGACCTGTCAATGTTTTAGGTCTGTTTCTAAAAAGAGTTTTAGAGGAATAGTTCAAAAGTAAGAGGAGTTTGTTCATAAAACAGTGTTCTTTTATTCTTCAGATAATTCAAAATTGCTCTTTTAAGAACCGTTGTATGGAATCACTGCAAAAACACATATTTTTAAAAGTGAATATTTAAATGGTGTGTTAGTCTAATGAAAGCTATAAAAAGTAACAGCCACTTTCAATACCAAATCAAGATAGCATTATCACAAAACACTGACCTAATGAAATGTGGTTTCCGGAACTGGAAATTAACCCAATTTCACTTCCCGCCCAACACAGTGACGCCTTACAATAGCAAGAGCAAAAACAACAGCACTTAAAATCCAGAAATAATGTTCAACTAGGGCTGGGCAATTAATTGAAAAGTAATTTAAAATCAACATTCAGAATGTAAAATCAATCAAATTTTTCGATTACTTTCCCTTTAAAACACTACCGCGTGTGGAGTCACGTGACCCCGCTTTAGTTATGTTACATTATTCCACCAGCATGTCGAGCATGAAGAACTTAAAGACTGAGACAACTGAGCAACAAGAGCAGCTTGTACCAAAGAAAAATGTAGTCTCTTCAGTAGGCTTCAGTAAGGATGACATCGAACAAAATAAAGTCAGGCGTAAACACTTTACGACAACAAAAGGTAACACCACCAATCACATTACCGAATATGAACAGTGCATGGCTCAAAAAACAAAAAGAGACTGACAAGCGACCAGCAACAAGTGCCTCCTCAAAGCAGATGTTGATAACACCAGCATTCACAAATGTCACATGGTATAAGAAGAGTTCAAGAAGATGAAAAGAAATAACGACTCCATTTGTTATTACACCGCAAAGGATATGTTTGTTAAAACTCTCGACAGAAGATACACTGTGCACAACATTGATGTTTTAATAAATAATCATAGATAGTAGATAGCTTGTGTGTGTGTGTTAACTCTTTATGTTTTGCAAAGCTTTCCACCCTAAAGTTGTCTCACCTGCAAGTGCGCAGTATTATCTACTCCTTCCTGGGCACATTCCAGGTTTGTTCTCTAAAACGGTGGTAGGATGAGAGAATTGCTCAGATGGGAAAGCTGATATCCTGCTGAAGTGAAGCCGCCAAAGCTCTCCAATCTCCACAAGTTCTCCTGAGAACCGCCTGCCAGGAGTTTCACTCACCGCAAAGTATTTGACGGCCGTTCAGAGATCAAACTCTTTCAGGACCAGAACACAGCTGAGCTACACAGCTTATCAGATCTAGCCCTCTTCTCTCTAACTTTCCCTCCCTCTGTCCCTCTAGCTCCCACCCTCCCTGTCTCTTGCCAAACTACAGCCCATTAATGAGTACGTCAGTGGGCAGAAAACTAAATTGGGAGGAGGTGCTTATCACACTAGCCTGTCGCCCTCCCAGAAAGCATCTCTTGTTTCTATTGTATTGCCATTTTTTTGGCAAAAGAACAGAGCTGACAGTTTATTGTTTTGAGACTTTCCAGTGCAAAAATGACTGACAGTTGTGCCCTGATCAGCCCTGATGTTTTGACAGTGTCACTATTTTTACTGTAAATTTTTACCAAGGGACAGCATGCAGAGGAATGTGTTTCTCCTCTGTTAACCAAAGCCTTGTTCTAAGTCAAGGCACACACCACTGCACCTGCGTCAGACTCTCTCTGACAGCATGTTTGCCACATTTCAACCTACTGGCCAGACTGTGGGCTGTGAATACTAGTAGGTTAGCTCGCAGGAGATAAAACATGAGGTATGCAGTCCAGGAAAGCAGGTGTTATTTACACTGCTCGAAAGCAAATATTGAATGAGATACGCAAAAAACGTTGGCTCAATGGAACAATGGCCTTTACAGACTTATTTCACCTTGCTTTGCACATGTAAAATAGGTTTAAAATGCATTTAGATATGAAGCTATGAGTTTTCTTTGATTAATATGTATATTTGTGTGTAGTACTATACAAAAGGTCTGAATAAAATAAATGCTAAGTCATCAGCAAAATAAACATGTAACTTAGTGAAATTCATGCATAATGTGATGTTTTGTACAAAGAAATATACCCTACACTTTAATAATCTATAGCTTCATGAACATTATTTATCTTAGTCAAGAGGAGAGACTGAGGAAGAAAAGATCAATTGTAAGAGGGAAGCACTGTGGGATTTGGTTACTCAGCCTTGCAATGAATTACTTTAACAGTGCCATTTTTCAGAAGAGAAATTGTACAATTGTAATTCATTTTGCCAAGCCGGCTTCACTGGATGACTTTAAAGGTTTTATATACTGTAGTGTATTCAAAACGCCATTTTATGGAGCTCTAGAGCATTTTATTCAAAAGTAGTTTTTGCCCCCATGTTTTAAGGGCTATGGAGGAGTCATAGAAGGTCTGTGAATAACAAAAATAAAAACTATTTAACTATATATTCACATAAATTACATTATGTGCGACAATCACACTAAATCATCATGTATTTAAATCTTTACATTTAGTATACAGTATTTTATTTATGTTTTACTGCTCAAAAAAAATAAAGGAAACACTTAAACAACACAACGTAACTTTGATGTAACTAACAGACCACAGTTCTTATGCTTTCTGATTGATATTTTGACACTTTTGCTAAAAGCTGGAGGTGCTTTCACTCTAGTGGTAGCATGAGACGGAGTCTACAACCCACACAACTGGCTCAGGTAGTGCAGCTCATCCAGGATGGCACATCAATGCGAAGGTTTGCTATGTGTATCAGTGTAGTGTCCAGAGCATGGAGGCGCTACCAGGAGACAGGCCAGTACATCAGGAGACGCATTCATTACTTTCCATAAAAAGTAATGTGTAAAGTGTAAAGTGATGTAATTAGTTGCTTTTTGGGGGAGTAACGCAATATTTTAATGCATTGCTTTTAAAAGTAACTTTCCCCAACACTGGTTAAAACGAATTATTAATAAGGAGAGATGGATGATCATGCTTCGTTCTCCCATAACAACTGAGTATTCAACACAGCGATCTGTTCTGCCTGCCACATCAAGGCACGTCTTTTCTGAATTTCTGGGGAAAAAGGAAATTATTAGTTAAGGACACATGTATACCTAACCCGAAAACATGAGTTTGAACGTAAAGCACAGCAATTCGCTTAGGATAAAAGCATCTGCCCAATGCATGCAATGTAAAAATGTTTAAACTACATTTATAAAACACATCTTTCTCCAACAGTCTCTACTCAACATTTTTCAGCATATTTTGATTGTGACTGCTTGTTTCCTGTTGGTGGCATCAAGCACCTCTCTCTGAACACCCTGACCATCCTTTTAATAACGGCCCCTAATCTGCTGCTGAGTGACATCATGATCCCAGCCCTAGTAAAGCACAAAAAAGTGGCTTCAGATTGCTGTAACCACAGGGCAAAAGAAAACAATCCTTTCATTAGTAAATACCAAAGGACAGTTTTCCAATATAAGAACACTTGGCATATAACAGACCTCACAGGCCCAAACACGCCCTGCTACAAGGGATTCAGAACTCACCCTGTTCATTACACAGCACATTTCAAAAGATAGCCCCCAATGCTGAAGAGCACCCCGGCAGAAAGCTAATTAGAGCGGAGTGAACAAGATTCCTGGGACAACGAATGGGAGATTTAGTTGGCCACAAACACAAAAACTGTTGTTCGCACCGCCTGGTTGCTCACAGGCTCAGCTGCAGTACTCAGTCCACCGTGCAGCGTAACCGACTGAAGATGATGTACTAAACGACAAGCAGTGAGCGTAAAGAGACAATTAAAAGGGAACAAATACTAAGACATAATTACAAAAATGATTAGGTCAATTTCCTACACAAACAAACCATAAAAGCCAGCAAAACTACCCCATCACAATTTATGAAATGTCAAACTTCTAATTACGCAGAAAATAAACCCACATGTTTTTGATGTAACCCATTTCATTTCATACGAAACAGATTCAATTGAAAATCCGATCTGGCGGTTTGCTTGCTAACAGAGCATTACCATGACAACATTTGCTCACATGAACTCCTTATTTCAAAGCCCCCGGAAAAGCTCGTTCCAGAGCGCCTGGAGGGGAAACTACAGAAAAGTCTTCGAAGTTTGAGAACAGCTAACAAAACAAAAGTTGAAAAAGTTAAACCCTTGGCCTTGAAAGAGTCGACATCCTCATTTACGAGGTAGAGCTTCTTATGGTCAGCACTTCTGGTGGGTCTTTTAATAGGCTAATATTAACAAGCCCATCGAACACATTGTCATTAGTCTGCAAAAAAAGTCTTAGTTAAATAACTACTGATCAACAAAGGGCTATCCGCACCCCCATTGCCCATATACAGAGATCTTCACGATGGCCTGAGGGAAAAGATGCGCCCAAAGGAATACAGCAGCATCAGCACTTCCATCACTTCACTGGCACAAAATTAGCCTGCTGATAAATATTTATAAAGAACTATTTCACAGCAATTTATCACAGAAATAGCTGTTTTATGGCCACCCAGACAGTCACAATGAAATAAATTTCAAAGGCACTTAGAAGATCAATAGCGACAGCAATTTGTGTTCGGTGCGGTAAAAAAAAGTTGAAGTTACCCTTAAAGAAAAAGAACGGGGGATTGATAGTGAGTTCTGCAAAATCAGGGGAAACAATTAGTGAAACACGCCCAAACCTGCTTTCTCTAAATCAGGAACGGTGACCTGTGCCAGGTTTAATAAGAATCTGTGCCAACCCCAAAGACAGCCTACATCACGCTTCCAGAGTTCATCTCAGCTTGGCACAGCCAGGAAATTTTAGCTCCACTTCTGAAACATTGATTCACATCAGCTAACAGCTCACGTCTCATAGCAGAGGCATAACATTAACAAAAACGTCATGTAGCTTTTACGCCTTTGGAAACACATATGCTGAGATGGGACCGAATGACAGGAGAGACAGAATGAGATGGACATGAGTGGCTTTGATAAGTCATTTTGAGTCAAACAAATGTCACACAGGCAGAAAAAAAACAAATAAAGTCACAAACCATAAAGTTTTAACATCAACCACCCGACAGATGCCATGCCATGTCTAGGTTTAGTACCTCAGCATCTGCAGTAATAGCTGCAGGATGAGAATGACGTGCCCTGAGACTGCAGCAGAGCAGCAGAATATGAATATCTTTATCTTTTTTTAGTAAAGTCAACATTCTACGTAGAGAAAAACATCTTACAATATACAATAATCAAATAACATCTGAAATGTCATTATAGTGGTGACTATTCAAAAGCTATTCCAACCATTGCAGTACCAAATTTGTTTTTGGAAACCGGGCAGAACACAAGATGCATATGCTTGAGAAACTGTGTTAATGTTCCTTCGTTTGGGACTGCAGTTAATCATGGTTAACAAAAACGTACAATATTTTCTGGTATCTTTTACTTTCCATGGCATGCATACATCCTTCACTATAACAATTTAGTATCATCAATGCTGAAGAGTTGTGCTGTTTTATGTATAAACTGCGATACATTTTTTCCCAGAATTCTTCAATGAATAGAAAAAAAAAAATTAAAAATAGAAATCTTTTGTAACATTAGAAATCTGGTTCCATGAAATAAGTTAAATTTTTTTCCATTTTAATATTTCTAGACTCTTAACCTAATGATTAAATTTAGGGATGCTCCGATCACGATCCGTATATACCGTATATATATCCGTATATAGAGCCGTATATACTACACACAGCCGTTGTACACTGACGAGCTGCGCAAAACCATGTTCATTATCAGCGTGGATCTGCGTAGCTCATCAGTGTACAACGGCTGTGTGTAGTATATACGGCTCAATGTCAAATCAAGCACCTGATGGCATTTAGCGCTTTTTACAGGACAGGATTTACTGACAAAACGTGCAAACATATCGGTCGATCGTGATCGGAGCATCCCTAAGTAAATTAAATGTTACAAATATCATGAAATCATGATGCAATTTTTAAAAGTTTAACTAAAAATGACACATTTAAGGCCCTTTGAAATTTTTTCTGTGTTTAGCATTAATTTTCTGGATTCCAGTTTAATTTATTACAATCAATTAATAATCAAAAGCATCTCTAAAACTTTTTTAATAAAACCATTACTTTTTCTTTTTTTCAGAAATACTGTGTATTTACATTTTACTGCTAAATAAGTTATAGTATTTTTTTCTGGTAAATATCCTTAAAAATAAGGTTTGAATAATAATTGTATTATTAGTTACAGTCCTATGATTACATTAAATTATATATTTCTGTCACAGTCTAACAAACATTTATTTTGACGAGTTGTTTCCTGTTTGCATAAGTTTTTTCCCAAAGAAATGGTAAAATGCTCATTAAATGACTCTCAGAGCAGTTCTAGAGATTAGATTCATGTGTTCATGTAATCATATAAGGCAGAAGCTGAAAGCACTGTGAACGTTGTGTGCACTTCAGTATGAGTGTAAATGAAACCGCGCGTCTCACTATTCCTAATATTGGCTTAATATTTACAGACACTACTTCATGTCAAGTTTTTATTGTGTTTACCCTTTTGATTCATCTATCCAAAATTTGGCAAATTCCGTGACATTCTGCATTTTACAGTAAATTAAACTTATAAGACCAGATTTTGTGATTCCATCCGTGTTTTCCACATCTTGGAAATCTTAGGGCCCAACATTTATCACAAAGGTGTTAGCACAAGGACAGTATTCTTCACAAGTGCATTCTCTGGGCTACAAAAAGATGCTTAACTTTAATTGTGTGTTGTTTGTAAGTTTGGAATTGAGTGATTGTGGCGTTCACTGTTTTGACGAATCTAACCAGTAATGACAGAGCGGTTGGGCTGCACATTTGTCGCAGTAATAAGGAAGCATGCAGTCTGTAGTCTTAGACAGCCCCAGGCACTTCACCACTGCCACCAAATGAGGCTGTCATAGAGTGAAATTAGAAATGCTGATACTGATTATAATGCCGCAGATTAAATTCACAGGTGCTTTGAAAAAAAATATATATATATATATCAGATTCTATTAAAACGCAAACACTCAGGCTCATTTTTCTTCGTAAATAGGACTGTTCCTACTTAAGAATTTAAGCCCCCTGTGTGTTTTGTACAAGCCTGAGAGCACAAACTATAATTCCTTCCTCCTCTGAAAGCCAGGTAATCAACAGCAGCAAGATTCATTTAATGACTCGGCATCAGGAATACACACAAGAATGAAAGAAGGCACAAACAAAAACTAAAAGCATGCATTTTTACCACTTAAAACATCTGGATATCCTGATCTTTTGGTATGGGACAAAATATAAAAAAACAACATGCTGGATGAAGTCATCATAAAGACAAGCAGCCATATTATGCAGAAATGATGCAGCCTGTTTTAAATGCACTAAACTGACCCAAACAAATAACAAATATGAACTTCCCAATAATAACTATCCTCATCATTTACATTATTGTTGTCAAATGTGGGTTTCATGTTATCAAATATAGATATGTAAAACACTGACTTTGTCATCAGAGCATGTGACTGCATCAGTATACTTGGGATCAGTGATGTTTGGAGTGACCTGCCAGTGACCTGAGAAAATTTTAACCCTAGATTAAATTAATTTCTGACTGTCTGCGTGAAAATGAGATGAAGATCTGAGATCTGATCTTTTTTTTCATTGTCAGCAGAGTGCTGGAGAGGAAAATATTGCTGTGGCAGTTGTTCTTTGGGCATAAACATGTTCCTGTGGCCTCCACAGAGTCAACATCAGAGCAGCCCTGAGAATATCTGAAGCAAGGACACAGTCTCAACCTCTGCAATAACACAGAGTCATACAGGAAATACACATTCCTCTCAGATCACGTTCTTCCCAATAATAAAAGCTGTCAACTGCACATCATACAGAGAATGCTAATGGTGCACTTTAAACTCACCCTCCAATTGAAAACTCCTCACAGATGTCTTTTGTAGGACATTTTGGAGGTCATGAAACATAAATACTCAGTTCAGTCTTCAAAATCAAATGAATTCAGTTGAATAATATATTTATTTAAAAAACATTCTCTGCAGGTGACAGTCATATTAAACACTTCTGACTTTTCAAATTTATTTCAGACTCTAACTCTAGGGAAATTTCAAGGCAAACAAAAGTAACCCAAGGACAGAATCAAAGAGCAGCACATGAAGAATATATCCCCCCCTGTTATTTCTCACGTCAGATGAAGGCACTAAATTATGTGTGTTTCTGTAACTTTAGACATCTTGTAATCTCAAGTGCTTTGCTTCGGACAAGTCTTCTGTGCAGTTTTCAGCTCATCTCTTAAGATTAGGAATGTAAGGTCCTGTGCTATTTTTAGGATGCTCTGCAGTTGAGGTTTTGACAGGCGATGGCTTCAGTTCAGCCAAACACTTAACCGCATTTATCACTGATGCTTCTTTTCCAAATGTAAGCAGACTTGTCGCAACGGTAGGCTTCACATTGCAATAAAACAGATTTACAGCAGCCCGAATACAGCATTGGCATCAGAGCCAGTGCTCAACCATGCTATTTGCCAAAACAGTAACTATGGTAACACCAGTCGATGAGGTGTTTTCTAAAAAAAATTTAAATTACCATTTAGAAGGTGACCTCGTATGTTTGGCTGTTAAAACAAGTTATTACTTCCTATTAGCCAAGTCAACGGGCCATTAGATTTTCTAGTAGTAGCAACAATGCCTTAAACAACCAATTAGCTTGGGGGGGTTTCCTCAATCTATAGACAGCTGTACTAAACAAACCATTGATAAAATGCCTAATTATGCCAGACTTTGTTTTGTTTTGTTTTTGACAATGGCATTTATAAGACACTGACTGATGCTGTTAGCCTGAATCCTCAGTGTTTTAAAATACTGTTTTCTGGCAAAAGGTTGTTTTCCTCTGATTTTAATAAGAAAAAAAGAGCTTTCGGGTGCGATAAAGATTAGACAAAGAAATAAAAAGTGTGCTTTACATCACATTTTATCACATGCTCTATCACTGTAAGGAATTTCAATTGATCAATGCTTTTACAGCTAGTGATACTTTATATTCCCTATCTCTAAAGCTTACACAAATCCCTCTACATTCTATCTATTTTGTTTTTTTAGTTGGTGAATGCATTCTGACAACACACATATGCAAAAACAAACCACATGTTCACATTTGGATTATCTGTGGATTAAATCTAAATCTTTGGGGTTGGGGGTCGGGGGTTATAGACATAATCCCTACATAAATCATAAGTCATTCCAACTTTCTGAATCTTAACTAAGTCTTAAAAATTTATGTTATACTGTTAATACTAAAAAAGTTCCTTCAGCAATATCCACTACACATAAAGGCCAACACAATCCATTATGTACAAGGAGATGTGGCTCAGTCTAACGCCCCCGAATTCATGCTCTCTGCGCTGAACAATAAATAATCACTGAGCTCAAATGGAACTAGCACTAACAAGTCAATTAAAAAAAATCAATACATTGCCAACTCAAACTAAAGTCACAGAAGCCACAGGACTCTCACGGTATTACAGGGTAATAGCTTTAGTAACTAAACATTCTCAGTAGTCTGATTTTGGATTTCTATCATTTTGAAAAGGACCTCACCTACATTCACCGCATCTAGATGAACTAAAGAACTGCAGTCTGGCATCGCCTGCTGTTCAGGACCAGAGGTGAGCTGTAGAACAGACACAGACTCTATTTAACAAGCCCTTAAGGACATAGGCACAGATAGAAAGAAAGCTGTCTGATGTCAGAAAAGGTATTCATTTCAGTGTGTCTGCCAGAAGTCTTC
This sequence comes from Enteromius viviparus, assembly GCA_032353835.1. NCBI lineage: Eukaryota > Metazoa > Chordata > Actinopteri > Cypriniformes > Cyprinidae > Enteromius > Enteromius viviparus. The sequence goes on from JAUCNO010001819.1 coordinate 5,950,675, forward strand.
AAATCCACAACTCCTTTATTTTAAATATGAAGATGAAATATGTTTTGCTGTGCTGTGCCACTACAACAAGAAGAATGGCAAAACAATGACCGTTTCAAAAGGTGTCCCTAAATCCCTGTCTGCCATTGCTCACACAAACTCACTTTATCTTAGCAAAGATTACAGAATCTAGAAACACTGATAGCACAGTCGCAGTTTTAAAATTTTAGGAAAGCATATTTTTAATACTGAAATAAAACACTTTTTGTACTTCCAATAAACAACTAATTGAAATATAAATCAAAATGTGCTATTGCTTTATGCAATTATCAAATCAACAGTTGTAATTTCTTTAACGTTAAACTGAAGAAATTATTACATTTATCTGTCAAATATTACAAACTTGTATAGCAATCTATCAGTTGTACTTTTCAGAAATAAAATGCCTTTTAATTCACAATCACAATTTTTATCTTTGTGATGCAGCCTTATTATAAAACTTTTCCCTTTAGACATGAACTGGCAACTCCTGTAACAAGATTTGGCTCACTTCACGCTAAACTTTACCTAGTATATGATGCATAACCAATGTAGCTATGAAAGAGTCATGCAAGATTACTGAATAACAATTACCATGTGATCTACAGCCAAGATATGTGTTGATACCATAATAGGTAGCATTTCTGGTCTGTTTTAGGTAAGGATTTGAAGAATTTTATCATGAATAGTTATTAATAGTAATTCTTTCCATCGGAAGTGTAGGGAAAAAAAACAGATTGAGAGCAACATAAAAATAGTGAAAATGGTGCTAAGGGGCTATAAGAACATTCTTAATCCTATTTAGATTCAGCTGTTGGCCTTCTGTCACCTCTAAGTCAATAATGTCACACAGACACAACACACTAAGCACCGTACACACCGATCCAGTTATAAAACTGCCCGTCTGGTTTTAAAGCATATAGATATGTATTAGCCTTGTGAACACAGTTAGCTCTGACTACAAACAGCACCAATCAGATAAGGACAAGGACACCGCAGAGAGGTCAGCAAGTGGAATGATTGAGCTGAATGGGGTCTGATGAATGAAAACAAGGAAATATCAGACATATAAAAACCAGACAAGTTATTTTGGAATTATCAGCCATATGCCTACCAAATAATCTTTTCCTGCTTGATTCTAACTGTATCCAGATTGATTTTTACTGTACCCTAACTCCGAGTTAATTCTCCTGGATGAGTTGTAATCATTGAATAAAAGGAGAGCATCCACATGGATCAGTAACCCCTCAAGTCTCTCCCTATTCTCAGCTTAGACTGCAGTGCTTCTTCCTTCCCAGAAGAACCCTTTCTAACATGCACCAGTAACTCAACCTGTGCTTCATTAGTTAAACAGAAGTCACGGCTGAAATGCTGGTGAAGAAGATAACAACCACAAGGTAAGCCAGCATGACATCAAGAGATAAATGCCCAATCTGAGAAACAGACATGAATTTGACAGATTACGGAGATAATTAGTAAATGACATACAATATAGAATGCAGAAACATTAACCCAACATAAAAGTGTCCATTTTAGTCTTCTTAGGCATAAATATTTCCAAAAATGCTTTTACATATAAACTATTACATAAAAAATGTTAAATATAAATCGTAAATACGAAAAGGTAAATTTTTACTATAAAAGCTTAATTTCTTAATGACCCTGTAGGCCTTCTTAGCTAGTGGCATAAAACCAGTGCCACAGGCAGCAGAAATGTTGTTTTATGTAATGTGCACTATTTTACATCCCATACAGTGCCTGCTAATATAGTGGTTGGCTTTTATGTTGAAGCCCAAAGCACATAAAGTCTAACAAAAGATAATAACATTTAATCACATAATTCTCAAGCCGTTTACTGTGAGTAATGTACTATGGAGTATAGTAAAATTCCTGAGTGCGTTTTTGCATAAAACCAAAACAACTGATGCATATGCAGTCAGGACAGCAGACTAAAACCATATCAAAGTGGAATGGCTTCATACTACCCAGGCTCTTTGTTCACAAATAATTCCCTCCCAGGACCTCAACAAAGACATTCTGGGATTTTGGACAATTTCCTGGAATTCCAGATTCCACTGTTAAATCACTTGAAACAAATACAGGTTTCATGATGCTATTCTAGAAATATCAGATCCAGGCCTCTGCTCAAAGGTGTTTTTCTGTCTCAAACCTAAGTACCCATGACCGATTGATTGAATTTCCCCCAATAAAAACAGTCTCTGCAGCTCCTTCCAGGATCCACATTAAGACCCAGTGGCTGTACCACAGATGACGGCTGGAAATGACATGAAGTCCAGGCCAGAGCTGTCACTGGGGTTTCATAGTAGAGGTAACAGGAAGGGCAGCCAGAGGGGGGAATGATAAATAGATGGGGTCTATTTTTTCATAACCTGCTCTGTGACACCAAGACCCTTTTGACATCAGAACAATGAGGTCAAACAGTATAATGACAGAGCAGGCAGGTTAAAACTCTAAAAATCCAAAAGTGAAAAAATAAAGGTAAATAATGTAGTAAGATCATTTAAACAATGTCAAAACATGAGACATTTAAAGTCCACATGAACTAAGAGTTTACAACCGATTTTATTTCCATAGTGTGACATACTTCTGACAGAAACAGAATACTGGATAAGGAAAACAGAGGGCGTCGCTTTTTCTAGTCTGAACTGATTGAATGTAGTAATGTAGGAGCTTCATTTTGAATAAATACTGACAGTTGGAGGGGCGTGGTTAAGGATGTTACTCTTATGCCCAAGCAATCAAACTGATGTCATCAGAGAAGACCAGCAGGAGCATTTTCAGATTTGGATTAAAGATTACAAAGGCAAACTATTTATTTAGTTTTTATTATTATTATTATTTTTTTTTGTAGGTTGTCTTGCACAGACGACTTCTTTACCACAAAAATAGCATGTGAGCTAACAAAATAAAAATAAAAAGTCTTTAAGAGAGTATAACAATGAGACATAAAACTCATTGTAATTTATTGTATTAAATATGTTCACTGCTTGTTAGTTTAAGTTCTTAAAATGTCATTAGGATAATTCATGAGATGATACACACTGTACAAAAAAGGTTTTATAATTATCAATGCATTACAATGCTTTAAAATACACTTATAATGCATTATAAACCACATGCTTCATATAAAATGTTAGCAAACAGGTTTTAGAAATTATGTAAAAAATGTAAAATAACTACACCAACAAAAGGGGAGCTGTGTTGGCCATCCAATGGCAGGTAGGTGAATGAAAACATACATCTATTTTTACAATTCCACAAAATAGCTACATAATAATAAAACTACTAATAATAACTATTTTTTAAACATGTAAAAAGTGCAGTTTAGAGCGGTTTGCAATAATAAAAACTAGGCCAATGATCTACAAAGATGAGAATTCAGGAAATTATTTCGCAAATGTGTGTGAGAGAGAGATTAAATGAGAAATGTGTGTAAGTAGCTCCCTAACAAGAAACATAATCTCAGCTTGAATCTCACTAGATCTGTCTCCATATCCCAGGAGTATCTCATGGCTGTATCAATAAACCAGAAGCCTGAACAGATCCCACACAGATTGTTCCGCAAATGACCCTTGAATATTTAACTTGCATAATTCAAACGATCAAAGCGGATACAAGCAGAGAGCACGCAGTTACAGCAGGCATGAATAACCACAGGCTGTGTCCCTAAAGGAAAGCTTTGAGTCAACATCAGCAGTGAATTAAAAGCTTAACAGTCTCCGTGCTAACGTTACCCACCGTGACGGGAAAGTTGTCAACTTTCACGTATAAATTGTACGTAACATGCATGAGTCAGACACGGGTCTACATCTGCAGATCTGCGTTTCTGAAGCTGGAGAAACAGAGCAGATACACACCTGTGCGGCACATTGCAGGAGCGCTGCTCGGATTGAGGGATGTGCTCAGAATAACTCGCCCGGTTCCACATGCTTGCCGCAGGTTTGCTAGCTTACGAAAAACACTCCTCTGAGCAGAGCACAGCTGCTGCTACTGCTGCAGACAAGCACTGCCCAGCTCGCGAGTTTCATTTAAACGGCCTTCCCGCTCCCGGGATCTCCCACTCGCCGAGAGACACGGGGGGGGGGATGGGGATGGAGCACAAGCAGCTAGCATGCACGTCAAAACACACAAGCGCAAGAGCGTTTCACCTCTGCTGCACCTCGTGCTCTTTCACGCTGACGTTTGGCACGGTTAAATGACGAGAGGGTCTCTATATACTGCGGAACAGGAGACGCAGGTGACAGCAGCAGAGATTGGGATGATAGAGATGCAAGATGAGGAAAAAGAGAAGGGGAAAAGGACAGAGAGGTGGGAGGCGGGAAGGGGAAGAAATTAAATGAGACAGTGATAAAAGGGATGAGACTCGAGATTGAAGTAGGCAGGGAGCTGAAAGGTTGAGACAAAAAGAGAAAAGAACTGATTAAAATAGACCGAAGGAGAGAATAAGAAAAAAGCCCTTTTAAAAGACCAAAAAGGCACGTTTTTAAAGCCGCAGAGGAAGGGAACTGGCACGGCTCCAACTGGCGAGACTGATTATAGGCTGTGCAAATGGGCGCTATCAGCTAATGAAAGAGCGGCTGCAGGTGAAGGATGAGTCTCGAGCCGTGAGGTAATCCAGAGGGGTAACAGGCACCGGCTCTTCGCTTCTCGTGCTCATCACAATGCCCCAGTGAAGAAACCCTCTTGTACCCCGGGTCCTGCTCTGTTCCCACAGCCCAGATGTAAAATGAGATTCAGTGAGCATCCACAAGTATGGGGTCTGGCCCTCAATTACAGCGAGGTTCAAATGTCTGAAAAAACCACAGTGAAAATCAGGGACTTGATATTACAGTTCAAACAGAGAAATAAACAAAGTTTCAGGATTTTGAAACCAATAATACAATGCAATATTATTATGGAAAATGGCTAAGGAATGTATGCACTCAACTTTACATAACCAAATACGCAAAAAGAGATGAACTAATCATACTATTTTCAAACCATAACTGATTAATTAGTGGTAGAGTGAAAATATCCAATGACGATCAGTATAAGGGGCCAGTTTTTAATTATTATTTCTACTTTTCTCACACAACTAAACTGAATGTTCAATGTGCTACAATAAAAACATAACATAACTTGTATTTCAATAATAACAAATTAAAGGGACACTCCCTCAAAAAAATAATTATTTATTCACCCATAAGCAATGCTTGATGTTTGTTTTGTTTTTTTATCAGCTGAACACAAATAGATCTCTGTGAATCCATATAATTCGAGTGTATATCTGCTATAAAGCTGACACTTTTAAAACCATCCAAAGGAAACCCAATAGTAATTCATGATACACCAGTGGCTAATTGAATGTGTTCGGCAGCAAAACGATAAGTGTAAGAGAAAAATACTAATATTGTATATTTTTTAGCTATAAATCATCACTTCTGGCCAATTGTCAAGCACATATTTGCTTTACACAAACGTCAACACACTGTGAAGCATGATGTAAATTATCCACAGAAATTGATTATGAGAATTTACTTTTTATTTAGCATCCCTTCCATTTTTACTCTTTTTTTCTTTAGTTTTTATTGTGGAATTTTCTTAAAAAAAGAAAAAAAAAAGCATTTTCACTAGTGGTCTTTTTGACCCCACAATATATCATTTTAAATGCAAGGCAAGTTGCACTATAACGCGCAAAGGGCAGAAGAGGAAAAAAGATGATAGGAGGATCTCATCTGGTTGAATTATGAAGGATGTTCAATCATGCACATGCATTTGGCACTCACCTGAGTGAGTAATTAAAATCAAACATCACACATGCAGCTCACTAAACCCATTAGTGTCCAACAGCCCAAGGGGACCTTCAGCCATTAGCAAGGTGGCAGCCTCCTCCATATCCTTGCTGCATAAGCTGCTAATTTATAAGTAATTTAACAGCAAATGAGAGGTTATGAAGCAATTACTCCCACATATGTGACATAAAACACATTATTCAAATTACATACAGTTCCTTGTAATAACATTACTTAAATGTTTTCAACTTTTCTGAAATTAAAAGGCATGAATTTTCTCCTCTCCTATTTTCTAAAATAAAACAATTGAATGGTAACTCCGAAAATGCTATAGGGACTGAAAGTCTAAGCAAAACCACTTCTGTTTTTCTTTTTATCCCAATTTAAAATGGTTTTAAAGTTTCATTAAAAAAAAAACATGAATTTCAAATACATTTCTTTGTAAAATCTGATGACAATGATGCCAATTTATGGTACTTTAGAGGAAGCAAGAGCACCCGACCATTTTTACAAAATCCTCATGGCCATTATGGAAAATTTAAATGGTATAATATTTGGTACAAGTTTACTGTAAAAAAACTAAAGTTTTTCAGAAGTAAAAGTATTTACATGGTGTCTGTCACATATTTACTTGATTACCTGGTAAGATTAACATTTCTATGTTTATAGTTGTTTTAAATGTCCAAAATGTGTAAAATCCTCCTAGGTTTTCAGGTTTACATTCAATATTTCCTCTCAAACCTTTGGACCATATTTCTCATGCTTATCATATAATCAGCCTTGAGTTGCCCTCCACTGTCCTCTGATGTTTGGCAAAGCAAAAGAGTTGCAGATCTATACTCTTGGATGCCATGATGAAATCCCCAAATGCATTCTTGATAAGCTTGCTTTAAAATTCAACAGAGGTTGCCTGCTGTTCCCATCATCCTCTGAATTCAAGCACCTAACCATTCAAACAAACCACTGGGATACAAGCACTTACAAAACGCTAGCAAATATAATAAGCACATAATACTCTTTTGCCTATTTTGCAAATTAGACCTTTACCTCTGTGATGCATCAGGCAGTACAGCTGATAAAACACATGATCTGTCAGCGCCAAAAATTGTTTGTGTACAAGGGTAGTTGTCTGACAGCAGGAGACAGGAAATGATTCATCTGACAATATTCCGCTCAAAACCCTTAACTTAGCCTTTACAATCATACAGTCGTTCCAAAGAGATGATTTTAATCACAACTATTACTGAATCAGCTTCATTCTTACAGTAAATATAGAATCATTATGTTGTTAATAAAGTCCCACAACCTTGATTTTGAAATTGTTTTGCATTTAGTTTCTCCACATTGTAAATGCAGCATATCTTCTTTTACTTTGGCAGAAATATATATGTGTAACATTAATTAAAGATATTTTAGAGTGTGTCCATCAATTGCATATTAAAAGATAAACTCAAAAGGTGCTAAAATAAGTTTAGATGTCATATTAACATCTTGAATCACTACATGTACAAATTAGCATTTTATACTCTTGCAATCCACATTAAGTGTGAAATAAACAGATAATAGTTCCATTTTGAAACTATATGATATATTAACCATTGCCATAGCCTTAATGGATTTCACAGCATCCTTTCGAAATTATAGACATAACCATAACTTTTGTTTAAGCTCATTGGCTACCCAGTTAAGCTGTGACAATAGTCAGCAGTAATTATAAAATAGGTCTTCCATCAAGACAGCTTTAGATCATCCTTAGAATAAAGCAATTTAGTCATTTGATAATTAATGATTCTTTGTTAAATATAATCTCCTAAGACGGGAATTGTATGGTACTCACCACTTGGCCTTGAAGACATAAGGACACGCCACAAAAGACACAACTACGCACAAGTGCTATCTTCAGTTTCTCTTCTGTATATGCCTCAAGAAGGTCAGGTTATCTGAAGATGAACTTTATCCACAAATGGTTATTCTCTCCTCCTTTATGTATCTTCTGGTATGTGCTCGCAGCATCCAACAAGACTAATAGTTCAGAGCCTTGCAGTTCTAAACTCACTGAAATGTTAGTGAAGGTATATGCCAGAGTGCCTCATGTGCCAAAAATATCCTGGTGCTAATTGCTCATATGACCTCTGTTTGCTCCGGTCTCTTCCCACAAACCCCCCAGCCTGTCTGTAGAGGGTGTGCAGTGCAGAGTTGGATGGGCGAAATTAGTGCTGGATCAGCCTGAACTGAGCCGCCCCCAGTCACCCAGAGTCAGCCCGTCAGCACCTTCTCAATCTCCCTTGTGAGCCTCTACAGGATGAGAGGAACAGAAAAGAGGTCTCGTCCCTAAATTGAGCAGAGAATGAAAAGTCGGACCATACGCCCCCATCCTCAGTGGTCTCAGGTTACACCTGCTGCAGGGTTATCCACAGTGTGCTGCTTCAAATCAGCAGTAACTGATGAGCTTGCTGTCCGGATGCAACCAGAACCCGCATCTGTATCTGCCTTCAGGTTTATCTGCCACAGAGCTGATCAACTGATGCAGAACTCAGAAACGCAAATAGTGACCCACTAATGAATTTGAACCATATAAACCAATCATTTCTATTTAACTTAGAGAGAACATCTGTTTGCACGCCTCTTAATCTCAACAACACCAGCTGTTTGATCACCCGAACAAAACTGATCTATAAAAACCTAATAAAGACTATTTTTAAAAATAGCCTATATAGAATTAATAAAACAATGCTGACAAACAAACCCAAAATATCATATAATATAATCAGTGCTGTCAAACAATTAATCACAATTTAAAAAAAGAAAAAGTTTTTGTATACATAATGTGTGTGTCCACTGGATATATTTATTATGCATATATAAATGCATTGCAGTATATATTTAGACAATATTTCCATTTCATTTGCATGCATATATTTATATTAATATAATTTATATAATATATGAACATAACGTTTTTCAAAAATATATGCATGCATCTGTGTATGTACTTATATATAGAAAATAAACATACACAACACACACATACACAGGTTGGGCCATTTATATGGATACACCTTAATAAAATGGGAATGGTTGGTGATATATCAAAATAGACCATCTTGAAAAGTGTCCCCCCTCACATAAACCAAAGGAAACAGGAACAGACAGGAAGTTAATATCACCAACCATTACCATTTTATTAAGGTGTATCCATATAAAAGGCCCACCCTGTACTTTACTTTATTTTAAGTTCATTAGTTAACATTGGTTAACAACATTAATAAACATGAACTAAGAATGAACAATACTTCTACAGCATTTATATATAATCATGTTAATTTTAGCATTTACTAATGCGTTATTAAAATCACAAGATGTGTTTGTTAACATTAGTTAATACACTGTGAGCTAACATGAATAAACAAATCAATAACTGTATTTTCATTAGCTAACATTAACAAAAATGAATAAATATTGTATTAAATCATAAATCATTTAAATGCAGATTCAAGCAGAAACAAACGCCATCAGAGAAGCAAAACTGTGGCTGTGTTTTGGGTGATTTGTGTTGCCGAAATAAAGCAAAAGCAGGAAATGTGCTGTCTAAAACGTAAGTCTCCCGATAATAAATTGTTTATCGAACGGTTGCCTAAAATCTTTGCAATCATGCTGGCTTTTGGAAGAAAAATGGCACTCTTCGTGTGACATTAACTACATGAAATGTTATAAATATAGGCTATACATTCTCTGCTCCCATATCTTAAAGCACTAGTTTAACTTGTAAACAGATTCATCCAGACTCTGGACTTGCAGCGCTCATGTTTATTTAATGAAATCATAGTTGTTTGAAATTTAATCATCTTTTAATCATATTCAGCCATATCGCAGTTCTTACCGTCTCCAAATTTAAGACTCTTGAAATCATAATTAAGACTTTTTAAGGCCTTAAATTTGATAAACTAAATTTAAGACTTGGCTTTTATTAAAAGCCACTTACAATTGGGGATAATAAATTACATTTTTGATCCATTTAGTGCACCATCCTAAAATCTAGAATCTATCTATCTTACTGCCCCCAAACATTTCAACAGTAATTTAGAAAGATGCTTTTTGCTTCAAATGGTGTAGTTCCAAGCAATTACCTGCAGCGCCTCACATCTTGATATGATATTAAAAGGGGAATTAATCAAAACCAAAATAACAAAAAAATAAATAAACAATGAGAAAAAGGAACTCAGATCAACTACAAAATGCAGATGGACTTGTTAAAATACATCACTGCATTAAGCCAAAGGTTAGAGCAAGGACAGACATAGAAACAAAAGCCTTGATGGTCTAATATCAGTCATGTAAACATTAAAAGCATAGGCAGAAAGAACAAGCAAGAGAAAAATCAGAGATTATCCAAGATTACTTTTTAAGATACGAGGAAAAGACAGGGTAACTCTATTTTGAATTCAATAAATTGGATATAAATTATAAATGAGCAAAAGGGAAAAGCCTCTGCAAGCTGTCCATTTAAATCCTGAATAAGAATCGGCCCATTGAAAGGAAACTAATCCCCCTCTCTGGGGCCGTCCACGTGTGACCTATGAAAGTCAAAGATTCAACAGCATTCCCTGGTGGTTGTCTAGAGCACAGCAGAACGTTACTACATTCCACTCCACAACTCTCATGCTGCTCTGGCCCAGCCGAGGATCATTGACTCTGACAGAAATAACTTCATTCTCTCACTGTAGATATTTTATCCAGGCTTTGACATGGGTAAGAAGGGAAACTGCTGTAGCTAGTGCTGGGGTTATTTGTCCTGTGATCAGTCCTGGCATAGTGAGTTAAGAATGTATGTGGGGGTTAAAGCTGATGGACCTGAGAGAGCTACAAACATACACTGCATAGCTGTAATTAGGGATATAAACTGCCATAATCCATGTCACCATTACAGCGTGTTCTAGCACAATGAGCATTTAAACTTGGTAATGTAAAGATTGATTTAGTACGCAAAATCAAGACAGTATGTTATGGTTAAAGTGCTAATATTACGAATTTTTATGAACAAGCTCCAAGCAGTTTCATGTTAACATCAAAATGAAACATTAGCATATTGCCCACCCATCTTTTCAAGTTGGTTCTGACCAATTATCAGAGGGCTTTGGAAAAATTAATAATTGAACATATGGTTTGGTAGTCATTGAACAAATAAGGTCAAAATAAATGCATATAAGAATATTAAAGTTGTTTTGACTTTGCATGCATCTGTTGTTTTGGACTCCCAAAACCAAAATATGAACATTTCCTAACTAGTAATAGGGGCTCTACAAATGATCTCCACAATAAGCACAAAAAGAGTGCATAGAGAAAATAAGTTCCAATATAACAGAGCAACATTTCGACACTAACGTGTTTTTGAGCAACTGACAAAATGTATTTACTTAGTCATTATTACTACTGTTCACACTTCAGTATGTAATTCTTCCCACACAATCAGTGCTACAGACATGAATGATAGTTCAAACACTGTGGCTTGATGAGGCGTGGTATTACTTTAAGCAGTCAGACTTAACATTGTCACCTGGTGCATAATAAAATAGAAAAAAAAAAAAAAAAAAAAAGAAGGAGACTTGAGTCATGGACTAGAACTAACTTAAGTGTAAGCTAGGCAATTGTATTACAGAAGAGCATAATGAGCTCACCAAAATTATGGTCACCAAGATTTATTTTATTAATAACATTATTTATATTATTAATAAAGAGACTCCTAGAGCAGCCTTAAAACCTTACAGATGCATGCTCTGTTACATGCAGTACTCACAGCACTCTACTCTGGTACACATTTTCTTTAGACAATTACTTGCAATTACTTCTCAGACTTTATTCAGAAAATTAAAAAAAATGGTAATTTCTGGTCAATATAATATTGCAAAAAACATGACTGAATGAATAGCATAGCATACAATCTAACAGCAGGCTGATCGCTGCAACTCAAAATGCAGAGTAAGTGCGGTTGTCTGTTTTTAAACGTTTGGACAACTTCACCGCTCGCTGTGGAGCCTTGTGGTCATGGGCAGAGGCTTTACCATCCATAACTAGACAGACATGCTTTTACTCACTGACATGTATGCTTCCTCAGCCTTCTGAGATGCATTTTCTTGTTTAGAGAAGTATTGTTGACTCAGCATATTTGTTCTGCTAATACTGATTGGTTAATGTTTCTCCTCTCAGCTTCCTAGAATCAATTATCAGATGCTTTGAGAAAAAGGTTGTTGTTCCTACAACACACTGCCAGCAAGAACTCTGTAAATCATGTCTTTAAATCACTCCAACACAGGACAGAGCACTACAAAACACTAAAGTCCTGCCCCAACAACAACTCACTGCTCTCTCAAAAGTTACTTGGATAAATCCCAGTTAGCGCAACTTCCTGTAAAAGGAAATTAATGTTTTTCTGGATTGATGACCTTCCTAAGAAAGCAATACCGCATTCACCTGACTCCTCTGGCAATGCATCCTCCTGAGAGTTTCTATGATTCAGACTGATTACAAATATGGTCCAGTGTAATGTTTTCTTTGAGGAGTCAAAGAGGTAATCATCAATAGCTTTAAAAAAGACAAATAGTCATCCACACCATTTTAGAGAGCGCATATTGATTTTTTTTTTTATTTTTTTTTTATTATATACATAAAAATCTGGATACAGCCTGGACTTTTTATGGTATCAAATTACTAATTTGGACCTAAAACCTAATTTGGAAATGTTCACACTTAAAGAGAAAAACATTTAGTACAAAAACATGCACCTTTTGTATAAAAACACCACGTACGACCCAGTCATTTGGATTAAACAAAGTATCTGAGGCTTTTCTACAAACACACACACCCATAAGACTGTGAAGATCATAGTTCGATAATAAAACCCCAAGTATTAGCCAGTGGAATTTCATTTTCCTTCAAAAAAAAAAAAAAAAAAGAAAAGGAGGCCAGCTTCATGGTCTGAAAAACATAATTCCTCCTTCTAAACCCCACAGACTGAAATGGCTGGAGCTGAGGGGAAAAGACATTGTTTACAAGCTCAAGTCATCTCAGCAACTCCTTTTATGTATAAAGTTAAGGTGAAAGAAAACTGCAGTTCTGCAGTCCATTTGCTGAATCTCTCCTGACAAAATGCTGCAGGAGGCCTGACTCTGTGTTCAGTTAAAAGAAAAATATATCACTACTTTCCAGCACTAGGCTTTTTAGGTCAACGTCTGTGTTTTTTTATTGTTTTAAATGTACTATCTACGGTGTAGCTGCTAAGTCAGATGCAGGTTGACTTCTCATATTTAACCCTCCAACCCACACTGAATTCATAAATGTATCTAAGATGTAATAAGTACTTTTACATGAGAAATTGTTTTTATTAATTAAAACAAAGTTTAAATAAATAAATAAAAAATTAATAAAAAATACAATTGAAAAAAAAATACCTTGACAACCAACTAAAAACAAGTTTAGGAATAAAATCAGTCAAAAACTGAAAAAAAAAAAATAATGAAAATGTCAAAAGTATAACAAACTACAATTAAAATAAAGGAATAAAAAATAAAATAAAAAATAAAGGCTAAATCAAAATATTAAAGAAAAATACTATAACATTACATGAACTAACATCACGCAAACTGAGAAATAATCATTCATAGATTCTGAAATGATTCATTTTAATCCTACAACCACAGCTGTTTACTTTGCCCTTGAGTATTAAAACTATTAACCTACTGTGTATAATATCCTCATTACCTTTCCTCCACTGATGTAGTTTCATCCTCTTCCTCTTTGATAGTTTCCAGTTCAATCTCTGTCTCCTTACGACCAACATCCTGCTTGTTTACACGGACCAGAGGCAGGCAGCTGCACGAGGTACCCATGCTGGCATTGGCTCTAGCATCTCTACGGCCCCTGTGTCTGCTGTTTCTCCAGTCTACAAACTCTCTCATGTAGTGCAACTTGCATAGTTACATCTCAGACACATTTATGAATTCAGTGTGGGCTGGAGGGTTAAATACGACAAGTCAAACTGCATCTGACTGAATGGTCCTGGTGACATACTGCAAAACATAAGCAGCCACTGTCCCCTCTCTCAATCCCTTCATTGTCTTTCCTCTGTCCTTTCTCCTCGTCAATGCTCTGTTATTACACTCAGTCCTATTTGTTTCAACTAACACAAACAATGTGTTTTTAGCCTGTCATGGCTTTCATCTGTCATGGAAGATGTGACGGTACCATGGCACTTTGTATCTGGTGCCTACTTCTTTCTCAAAGGAAGTGACATATGGTGTCTGGACAATATGGATTGCTTGAGGCTACAATACAACAGTTGTAAGCAGAAAATCAGCACGACTGGTCTCCTACGCTCCAGATTAGATCAGAACGTGGCTGAGAGCTGCCCTCTGGCAAGTCATTTAAACTGGACTGGGTACTCCAAGGTTGTGTGTGATTCATTTTGATTTGAGAATATGAATTGAATTTAAGTACAATGGGATGCTGAAAGTGTACACTGAAACAATGTCACACCGTCAAAAAAAATTGTTTATCATCAAATAAATGTAGGGTTTTTTTGTTTATCAAAGAATCTAGAAACTGTAACATGGTTTAAATAGAAATATTAAACAGCACAACTTTTTTTAACATTAATAATAATATATGTTTTTTAGAACAATAAATCAGCATATTGAAAATAGTTGTTTTAAAATGTTTCACAATATTGTTGTATTTACTGTATTTTTCATCAAACAAATACTGAATGGAGGGAAGTTCCAATTTTCATGTCAATATTTATTTTTAAAACGTTATCTGTAAATACTGAGAACATACTGTGGTACACATTGTGTGAAAGTATACATCAGAAAATTAATATAGGCATAGTCAGACAAAATTAATGATGCATATAACTAAATAAATAATAAAGAAATGAATATTTTATGTTGCAAAACTTGTTAAACTAGTGAAAATCCTTCATTTGTGAGACTCCAGTTCAATACATTTATCTTCCTGTCATTCTGATTCAAATTCCAATTCAACCTCCAGCGAAACATGGCCAATTCAATTGTAATTCCTGCTCATGAATGGAAAGGAAGCCAATTCTTACATCTGGCCCAACCCTGGAACGCTCAACACAATCAGTCATGCCTGGATTCATAAGCAGACCCCCCAGAGTTGCTGGTGAGATACAAATAAAGTGATTTCTACAAGATAAATGATTCATGCGGCAGGTAGTTCAAAAGGAGCATTTCTCTTTTTTTCTCATGAGCGGTTTGGTCCACTGCGGCTTCACTGCGCACAGCCCCCACCGTAACAGGAAAACATTAAGCAGTCCCGTCACAGCGAAAGGCTCCTGCCTCACTGAAAAACGCAGCATAATCACTTTATCCCCTATTCTCTTCAGAGAAAGAGGGTAAGGGGGAAAGAGAGAGAGACAGAGAGAGAGAGCGAGAGAGAGAGAGAGAGAGAGAGAGAGGTAATACTGGCACAATCATGCTGTCTCATAATGCCTCATGTGTACGCTGAGAAACATCTGAGGGATCAGACAGAGCTAGTGAACAAGTCAAGACTCTTTGGATTTCAAATCAATCTAACTGAAGTGAACATCTGCTACTGAGTAAGCATCTATCCTATGTAAACATTATAGTATAAAGCAGCTGACCAAGATAAGCCAAAAAGAGCTATTGCACCTATAATATTTGCAATACTGTGCTTTCACTGCAATATTTTGTCTGACGTACTGTGACGAAGCACAACCACCCATCGGCACTGAGGCTGACTACAAAAGCTAGCCAATCACATTTAGGGATAACACAAAAAGGAAACAAACACAGTTCACTGGAGCGGATGTTAAGTAAAGGTCACGCACATTCATAGTATTCCTGACATGGCCAAAAAAAGTTAAACAATGCACACAGCTATAAGAAGAAGAAGAAGAAAAAAATTAAAATAAAAAAAATAAAATAAATCACACACCTGACAGAAAATAAATCAAGTAACATTAAAAATGTGTTTGCATCTATCTGGTAATAAACTGCTGAAGTGTATAAATGACTGTCCCCATTTTATTGCACTATTTGTTAATTGGCCACACCATCCAGTTCAGTAAAGCCTAATATTAAAGGAGCATTAGGTAAGAAATGGCCAAAACTGGTACTGCAATCACTTTCAAAATACTGCTGAGCGGTGTCT